>VNWY01001413.1:0-15554 GCA_009869845.1 Pseudachorutes palmiensis | reverse complement strand
AAAATTAAAAATCAGGATTTTAATTTTTTTTAAACGTTCTAACTCTATTCTACACTCCACATCAAGCATCTTCCGCTACTTTATTATGCCCGTGTTGCCACGGTTTATTGGTATTAATTCAGAGCAGAAATTTTCAAAATGCTTTCCCAAATGCATAACCCACAGAACTAAGTAAGATAGATAAACTGCTTTGTCCTATGCTGAGTTGAATTGCTTTCTTTCTATGACACTAAATTCTTCTTGGATTAGTTGTAAGATAACTAAATCCAATTATTGTTACATATCAGTGTAATTGAACTTAACAGTTAGCGAAGCAAGTATAAATGCATTAGTGTGCAAATGTGATTGGCAGTTTAGCTTCTTCATGAAAAGTAGCTAAGTTATAGAACAGTGTAGTTCTTCATGTAGGATCTGTATCTGGTATCTGTATTCTGTAAGAGTATTCGAATTTCTGTGAGTCTGGTTTCTGTATGGTGCGTCATTGCAATATTAGCAGAATTGAACAACAGAAATAATTACATTATTAGTTTTATTGGTCAATAGATATTTATAAACTACAATTTAGTTTTACAATCCAGAATTTATAAATTCATTTCGTCAGAATTGAATAAAACTCACACACGGCGACGGAATGCATTCACAAAGTGGCCGTGCTCAATCGTTTCGGAAACAAAGGTGCAAACGATGACATTTAGGTTTGCCATTAAGTTTGGCGATGATTAGATTATGCTAGATGGCAACATATGCAAATTCCAATTCAGTGTAAAAACGTATGTTAAAATATGAAAATAATGATCGAAATTAACTTTTTGCAGGACTATGATTAAAGTACTGACAAGGTGGACCTGTGAATACACGAACACTGTGTTTAATCTGAACCTTTAATTATCCTTTCATTAAAACAAAAAGCCAAGGCTGCCCTCCGTTTTCCTTTCAAGTAATCACGCAATAGGTACCACTGCCCATAATAACCCCTTTATAATTGCATGTGATAAAATCAGCAATCTTTCCTTGTATTTTTTTAAAAAAACAAATACAGAAAATGATTGAATTGAAAGCTGTGGTTCAGTTCCTCTTTGGCATTTGAAGGAGAATCGACTGGGGTGTCATTCAAGGAGAATTACTTCGGATTTCGAAATTATGGCTGCTCCAAATGCAGAGGAAATTAAAGCTCTAGAGGAGGTACATTTTAATTCCCCTATTCAACTATTCGTCACTAATAACCCCATGCATTTGCACAGTTTCGAAAGGCAATTGTAGATATTGAAGGATCTTCGACGTATTCGGACTTGTATTGTCTTTCATGGCTCCGAGCACGTGACCTTGACATCTCCAAAGCAAGTGACATGCTTCGCTCAAACTTAGTTTGGCGAAAAGAGGAAAACATTGATAGCGTGTTGGATTGGAAACCACCATCAAACTACCTTACGGACTACGACTATGAAATTGTAGGGTTGGATGGTGAAGGACGCCCGAGTAATTAATACATCGAAAAATAACATGCACGGATTGTATGTAGATTGTTTTGTATTCAACAGTTTCAATTTCTCCTGTCGGTGAATGGGACATTCGCAAGGCCACTACGAACGGGGAAGCAAAACTATTTTTGCGCTACATTGATCAATCATTCGAAAGGATATTCAAAAAGGCAAAAGAATCTTCTGCAAAACTGGGCAAGGAAATCACCCAGTTTGTAATGATTGCCGACATGGCCAACTTCTCCATGCGACAGCTCACTTCAGTTGCTAGTAAGTTTTGAATCAATTACAAACAAAGTTGGTAAATATTTTTAAATCTTTTAGATGTGAATACCATTCTACAATGTGTTTCACGATTTGAGGCCAACCGCCCTGAGAGTTTGGCTATTTGCTATATAGTTAATTCGAGTCGAGTGTTTCAGATTTTGTTTTCAATGATAAAGCCCCTCCTTACTGCTCGTACGTTGTCAAAAGTCCACATTTACACAAAGCCTGAGAAATGGCAGCCTGTGCTTGTTGCCAATATCCCACCTAGCGTTCTTCCACCTGAATTTGGAGGACATCGGACTGGACGACGTGTAAGTATATAGTTGTGTCACGTATTTCCAGTTACATTGTTGCTATGTCGTTTCCTTAAGATTTCTATTGGTGTATTGCACCAAGGGGAAAGTGGATTGGGGGAGAGGCTTAGCAATAATTTCATCACAGTTGAAGTTGGAGCTGGCAAAAAGTTTGAACTGGAATTCACCGTGACAAAGCCTGGCAGTCGAATTACGTAATTCCAAATTAGAAAACTTTTTGGATGAGAGCATAAAATGAAATTAGCATTTGATTGTATATACATAGGTGGAGATTTGAGTCAGATTCTTACGATATTGGATTCTCTATTAATCTAAACAGACAGGAGGAAGTTTATCCAACAAAGAGGTGCAACTCTCATGTTAATGAAGAAGTGGGACATCTTGTTTGCCAAAAAGCTGGAGAGTGTATGCAAAAATTAGACTTTGGATTCTCTCCAATGCAATTCTACTTTGTATTTTCTTTTCAGATTTTGTTACATTTGACAATACATTCAGCAAAATGCGAGGAAAGATTGTGCACTATTCTGTTGACATAACAGAGCCAGCTGAAGAGGAAGAAGAGGAAGAATTTTCAAACTTTCCTGAGCCAGTTAGCCTCATATCGAGATAAGGAAATTGGAGTGTTATATATTGACGCCAGTTAAATATCCGGGATTAATTAAAATCAGATGAAAAGACGAAATAGTGCAGATGAAAATGGTAATTCCACCAATGTTTTTACAGTTTCAACGCCAACTTTGTTTTCTCGGAAGAGAAACTTGTTTTTAATCAAACTTCATTTCTCTTATCAATAAAGCTAAACTAATCTTGAACATCTTCCTTTCTTTTGAAAAATATTTATAAAACAGGACCTTGCATGACTTTACTCTTCAGCTTTTGTGTCAATTCTGGTTTCTTGTTTTTGGTAGAATATTCCAAATCTCTCTTCTGGGGGAACCACTTCCGGTGCCGGTTCCACTTTCTTTTTTGGGGGCCCTTCGAATAGTAACTTTTCCAGTACGATGAATGGAGACTCCATTGTGAGGGTACATACAAATCCAGCAAGAAAGGAGCTCATCATATGTGCAAGGAAAATATTAACCTGTAAATATAATGAATGTTAAGTTTCGATAAAGAAGTTAACTAAGAAGAAACATACCATGATATATGTGTCGTAGGATATTGGCTGTTTGAATTTGAGGTGAAGCACCATTTGTAGATGCAAGGAAACCAGGAATGTTGCAAAGCAAAGCCGTCCTAGTGGAATGAACGCTTTCCAAGACAAGAAAGAGTTGACAATACCTCCATAACCTTTGACACATGCAAAGATAATCCAAGCAATGGATCCACACCATCCAACTCTGCTTAATCCTCCATAAATCACGCCTGGAGCTGTAGGTATTTCCTTTTTTGGGTCGTACCAAGGGTAGATGGAGTAGAGTACTGTAAGACATATTCCAGTCGTTGCAATCCAAGCAAACAGCACTGCAATTCTAGGTAGCTGGACCTTCTTCTTCCTTGTATTGTAAAGGATATATCCCAGTGTAATACCGATCAAATACGTTTGGATCCGTGTGTGAGGTTTGATGTAGAAATCATACCACCACCTCCCTGTGCTATAATTAAATAGTTAGTCAAAAGTTACAATGTGTACAAAACAAATGTTTTCTTGCTTACTCTCTCGTAGGAATCAACGTAGGAGCCATTATGTCTACAAAATAAGTTTGTAGCGTAGGTATAAGAATTGACACAACAAGGGCTACTCCTAGGAATCCCAAACCAAGTTTCTTCCACCGCCAGATGGGGTAAACGAAGAGTGGTGAGAGAACGTAGAACTGCATATCCACAGCCAGATACCAACCCTCACCTTGGCACTGTTAAAATATTCATTCATCATATTGTACAGATATTTAAAGGTTTCCTACCAAACGGTCAGTGTGAACAAAGTTGTTGACGTAGAGTAAATTAGTCCACCAGTTGTCTTCACACATAACTGCCCATTTCTCTAACGTAGTCCAAAATGGACCTGATCCCATGTAAGGAACAATTGTGGCCATAATCCCAATGAGGATTGCATACGTTGGCGTTATCCTAAGGCAAAAGGACATCAGTTGTAACCACAAAACAGACCAGGTAGCTGGTTGAACATGTTTCATACCTCAGGTATCGATGGAGGTAGAACATTGGCAGATTCAGTTTACCCTTGGTAGTGTCCAACAGTTTCAGCACGTTGTATGACACAAGCATTCCGCTCATTACGAAGAATGTATCTACAGCCAACGTTGCATTAGCAATAGTAAGCAACGTCCACTCATCTCTAAGCTGTTAAATGAAATATCTGTAAGAATCTATATTTACGTTTGTACGGTGTTCTTTTGTTCTACATACCTTTTGTACATGGACCATATTCCAGTTTGGAATGAACACAATCATGTACCAAGTGTGAGCCAAGATAACCCATGCTGTACTCAAGAATCGTATGCCGTGAACACATCCCAATTGGTCCGCACTTGCTCGTGTATTTGCCCATTTCCGGATATTAGTGTACAGCGAAAAAGCAAGGAGATATTGCATAGCAATTCCTAAAAAAGAAACAAGTTATAAACACTTCACTTCGCTTGCGTATTTTAGACTCTTGCCATGATCTGGTTTGACTTTGTGTCTATTAAACCACATATCCAATGCTCCAGCAAATACGCATAACCCGAATAAAACGCCAAGTAAGACTCTGGAAATATTCAATACAAGAAAGTTATTAGTTACAGGACGTGTTGTAAGATGGAATTCCTACATGACTGAAATGTCTGCAGTATCCAAAGGAGGTTTTTCATCAGTTGCGCAGTAAAACGGAACTGGAGTTACTATACTGCTCAAGTTGAATGCTGTCAGAATATTCTTTGTCAAATTCCCAGAATCGTGCATGGAGCAACTTGAAGGATAGCAAGTCCCAATAGAAGGTACCATTGGTACCCCTTTAGGTTGGTACATTAGACTCTAGAACAAGGTGGTAAACTTAATAAGTTTTCACTAAGTGATTTCAGTTAACTGATTTCGACTTACAAGTAGTTCTAGAGGTGCAGCAACAGCATTTCTTTTTTCCTCATTTGGTTTTGCAAGTGCTGCAGTTGGAATAAGATGAGTAGTACAATACCGTGCTTTGAATGTCGTAGGGAGATTGGGATATGATTCTTGAATTAGTTGTGAAAATGCAACATTGTTTGCTCGAAGTCCAACGCACTCGTCATAATCTCCCATTGAATTGACGTGACCTGAACAAACAAATAGTTATTGAATTACTACCTATGTTACTAACTACTTTAACTTATCGAATAAAGTAATAACTCTAACCGGATAATATTCCTTCTGGTAGTTTTCCAAAAGCATCTAGCACTAGAAACAATTAAAAACACAATGCAAGTACCCATTTTATGGAATTTATGTGAATTTTATGCATTTTGACTCACTGTGCAATGCCCACAGGTCTATTTGGCCACTGCGGTTTACGAACCGTGATACCTGGGAGATCCATTCAAGGGCGTGTCCTGCACAGTCTTGGCTGAGGCCATCAATCAGAACATTTGTATCAATTGTAGGCAATTGTTGCGCCAATTCAACTACATAGCTTGGCAATGCTTCCCTTAGGACTTCTTCACTGACTTCCTGACCAAATGATTCTTTATATTCATATTTTGCTGCAGCACTAAACACGTGTGGTATAAAAACACTGGTTAGTACTAGTACAAGATCCAAGAGTGAACTTCTGAGCTTCATTCTGAAATCACTAACATCCCCGTGCAAATAACTTTGATTGATATCTGAATTTAGTTTTTCATTTATAGAAAACTCTGCAAGTAGCAAATGATGGAAAATCCATATTTTAGTGGAACTTTGTATAGATTATGTGATTCATGAAAGCAAGGTTAATCAAACACCCGGCCACTTCATCAATCAAAAGTACTTTGACATTCATTATCACATCATCGATAGCCTTAACGTAAATAAATTGTCCTTCCAAATACCATATTAGATGATAACAAGGCTACGTGCGTGGGAGTATTGTCAATTCCCAAGTCAATTGTCAATTGGCAACCACTTACTGAAGTATGAATACAAAATGGCCTAGTTCTGGGCTTAGCGTAAATCCCTATTGATTACAAACTTGAATATGCGTGTGACTGATTGGAATTTGAACATTGGACTTGTACCTTCACGAAAAACCAAAAAATTTAATAAAGTTCACATGATTGATGCACTGAGAACTTTAATTAACTCAACTTTAGGTTCTGATAAATTAAGAGTTGTGCAAAACATGCTTTGAATAAGTGACAGAGCAAAACACCATGACAAAGGATGTTGTCATTTGTCATTACACTGAAAATTAATTTTTGAGAACTGTTCTAGTGTTTTTAAACGAAATAATTTCTATTAATTAGGTTGAAACATTAGTTAGACGTGTCCAATTGATTTTGTCATTCAGTAGTCACTTAGGGTTTTATAAATGATTTTTGAATTGATCTTGAATTCATATGAAGTTGGTTGCGATAAATGGATTAGAAGACAGAAGGACAGGACTGGATAAGCCTTTATTAATTGAAAGCATACTTAAACTAACCAATTTAAAGGTCCCACAGAATCTGGAGTAGGCTTATCGCTTTCCTGTTTCAGCCACTAAACAGACTCTATTAGGACTTGATTAATTTTGATGCTAAAATTTTATTTAAGGTTATGTGTCCCATTGAGGTCGCTTCAACAAATCATTTCCTGACGATTACAAGTTGGATATTAGTTTTAATACGTCTTCAACGCACTAAAGAGAAAATAATGTTACCGCGGAAGTAATTTTTTCTTCTTCGCCTTTCTTCTTTTGATGAATATATACACTTTTCAATTGAACTTCAAACTGTCGAATATCTTTTTCACAAGTCTGAAGCTACTAAATGTGACGATACCGATGATGAAGCAAATCTTCTTTCGAGATGACTAAAAATCTTTTATTCTGGAGGAAACTAATAGTTCATTGAACTCATCTTTCGCCAATTTTACTTTGCTAATTCCAATTGTACTACACTAAAGTTGGATTCCTGCTGCATTTTAGTTTCCTTCAAATATGAGTGAATTCCGGGCTTCGACGAGTCAACGTTTTTGCCAAAGTAAACAAATTAGTGTAATATCAATGTGGTTTCTAATAGTTTTGCTTTATCACTTGTATACCACTATCATGCTTGTAACTAGAAACAGTTTGGACGCAGGCCAGCATGAAGTTGCTTCATCAAATGCTCAATCTGTGCTGTGGGCCTAGGAAACAAAACTGACATCTAGGGCGCTGGGGCTTGTTGAATTTTTTTTCAATTAGTTTGCGATGTTTCAGTTAGAAGAGAGGGAGTCACCTCATGCGCAATGTATGTTCTAAACCTCGTTTTATTTAACCAATATTTTACAGTTATTGACAAAATAGTTGTATTGACATTCAAATCTAAAGCCTTGAAATATTATCTAAATAGCGATATGATATGAATACAAATGACAACCAACTATCAACCGTACACCGCTTTACAATTTTCATTAGTCAACCTGTCAAGCGCCGTTCAAAATGGTAAACTGGTGCAAGACTGTCCTACCCTTCTGGGTTGCAATCCAAGGAGTGATGTGCTGGAACGATAAAGATCAGGAAACTGTAGACGCCTTTATTGAAAATGTATTTATGCCAACCAATAAGGTTCCTGGCTTGATTCTTACTATTATTGAGAATGGGATTGTAGCAGTGGCAAAAGGTTATGGCCAAAGAAGCATTGAGCATGATCTTCCGACTGATGGCGATACACTAATGTCCGTTGCCTCACTTACAAAGGTTTCACAATTTAGAATTAAAAAGATTCTGAAGTTCTATGGTTTTCCTTATCATGTAGGGTTTGACGGGAATTTTAATAGCAAAGGCGCTTCATGATACATTTCCTGAACTTGGGGAAACTGTGCTGGATACTCCACTTCAGACCCTTCTACCAAAAGCAAATATTACATTCAGTGATCGGTAATTGTACTAAATACGGATTAAAATGCAAATAAAATGGTATCCAAAATTCTTTTAATTTTCAGGTACCGCTCTGAATCGATGACATTCCGTGATTTATTAAGCCATCGAAGTTGTTTACACTCTCCTGACATGGATATCATAATGTATTCTGTATCATCCGTTCAAGAAAAAAGCTAGTAATCCCAATAATTACAAGAACATTTATAATATTATTTATACATTTATATTATTTATGTTTCAAATAGCAGAACTAGGTACCAAACAGAGGATTGTCAGTTTAGAAATGGGTTTTCGTACAACAACGCCCTCTACGGCCTGGCAGGGGAACTGATTGCGGAAATTACAGGAATTCCTTTCACTAAACTGGTACGCAACCTATTCTTATTAAAATATTCAAATTTCAATTTTATGAGTGAGTGCTAGAAATGTACGGAAGATGTTTCATTTGTAGCTAGTTGATTTCATGAGGGAAATTGGGATGAAAGGGGCTTCACATATAGACCACGATGGCCACTTCCAAACTCTGGAACATCTCTCTTCTGGCTACTATATGAAAAATAATGGCACACATTTGTTCAATCCACAACTCCTGAGGTATTAGTTTACATTTACTAATTTGAATATATATGGATGCATATATTAATTTGTGTGACTTGATATTTAGGCGATTTTCAAATGCAATGGGAGCTGCAGGTGTTTTGGCAAGCGCAAAAGATATGGCGGCGTATATGCTGTTTCTGCTGAACAAAGGATCAGTTGAGGATCGTCAAGTAGTCCCAGAAGTATGTTTAAAATGAAGTATTTCCTTGTTGTTTTTACCACTCAATTAACTTACCACCTATTAAGCCTTAACTCAAAGCCGTGCGCACAGTGTTTTGAAATGAATAATTTGTTATTTTAGTATGTATTCCTGTGGATCTACAAAATTGCAAATGGCGCTATTTCAGACATGAATGTATTAGAGTCACTTGGTTCCAACAATGTCTATGGCAATTACGGATATTCCCTGGGATTCTTCCACAATATTTATGCTGGTAATTCCATCACAAAATAAGACCAACATTTATATTTATTTACCTTCATGTGTTTAGGATTCATCCAAATGAGCCACACTGGTGAGTTTTACTAACTTATATATTATTTAATTAGTGACTCATATATTGATTTGGATAAGGAAATTTTCCCCCTTTCATAAGTGACCTTCAAATATTTCCAAATCTAAAGCACGGGATCTTTATATGCACCAATGGCCCCGGAAGAATTAACAGTGACTCGGGTTTGGTTCACGCTGTGTTGGCTCACGTGATCTTCAGTATTCTGGAGGGTCAGTATAAGGTTTGCCAGCTCCCAAATGTAATGCTTAACTTATATAAAACTACGAAGATATTCCACTTGTACCACCCGAAGATATTCTGTCATCCTTGACATCCCTGGAGCAACTCACAGTTGATTGGAATCACATTCCAACTTCACATTCAGAATCAAAACTCCAAAGACCCACTACCGAGACAGACCTCACTGGATTTTACGGCCATCCTACTCAAGGTATACAACAAAAAACATTATTTGTTCCTTATCAATAAGAAAAGAACTTAAAACAACTCATTTCAACATAGGTGAAATGATTATCCAATTTGAAGATGGAAACGAAGGGACTTTAGAAATGAGATTTGGTGAATTTGGAATCGGACGCTTGAGGCCGATGGAAAACCGTAGTGGGAAGAATTATTTGATCGAATGGAAGTCTGATATCCTACACCA
The DNA here is from genome assembly GCA_009869845.1 of Pseudachorutes palmiensis. NCBI lineage: Eukaryota > Metazoa > Arthropoda > Collembola > Poduromorpha > Neanuridae > Pseudachorutes > Pseudachorutes palmiensis. Next base: position 5,724 of record VNWY01001413.1, on the reverse strand, counting down.
CTACTACGCCGAATGTGGCAGTCCCGATTGCAACCTTCCGCAGCAGCAGCTCCATTTTGAGGAAGGAGGTGTACTGTTTGGTCCTTTGTTTTTTGTTAAAGGTGAAAACCTGGAGTCTCATCCTCTTATTCCATGGATGCCAGACAGTTGTGGACCATCGCCACAATCTCACCTTGAATTTTAAATCCTGTTCTAATCATCCGAAGTGGAAAACCAATTTACTTTGATTATGATAAAATAAAAAAGCTTATAATTCTATAATTAATAATTTGAACAATCCGTCACTACAGCTGCAACTGGTTGACGTTTCCTGATATGATTATGATGTGATGGACGGTCACAAGTACATGTTTGGAAATAATGTTCATTCCCTATAGTTATAAAATTATCTTCATAATTGTTCGAAAACAAATCACTTTGACAGAAATATGTAATCTAAATAGTGTTAATCTGGGTCCGCCTTTCCTATGATCTACAAGAACCTGTACAACTACAGGAAATACAATTCCATCCAAAGTCGCATTCACAAAATGGAACTAAATACTTTTGCATTAGTCCTCAGTCTTTTTCTTTTTATCCAAAATGTTGGTAGTTGGGACATTGAAGATGAGCAGACTGTTGACAATTACATTGAAAACACATACATGCCAAACAGCAACATTCCAGGATTGATTGTGTCAATCGTGGAGGGTGGTAAGGTTGTGATGGCTAAGGGCTATGGTCACAGAAGCTTAGAACACGGAATTAAAGCAGCTGGCGATACTATAATGCCTGTAGCTTCCATTTCAAAGGTTTCACTTTGTTTTAATAAAGGAGTCTCATAAGCAAAGTTGTACTGTTTTATAGGGCCTGACTGGGATTTTAATAGCAAAGACACTTCACGAAACCTTTCCTGGTGGGTCTAGAGTTTTGGATACTCCTCTTCAGACTCTTCTACCAAATGCCAACATTACATTCATTGACAGGTAAGTCAAATATATTATTTTGTTGTTTATTTCATGAGATGGAAAAGATCTGTTTAGAATTAATATTATCATTTCAGGTATCGCTCTGAATCAATGACATTCCGTGACTTACTTAGCCATCGAAGTTGCTTGGCCTCTCCTGACCTGGAAGCAATATTGTATTCAGTTCCAACAATTAAAGAGAAGAAATAGTACTAACAATTACACATTTTATACAGTTCAAGTAATTTCTTCTTGTTTCACACAAATTAGCAGAACAAGGTACTTGCAAGAAGGCGGATGCAAATTCCGAAATGGATATGTGTATAATAACGCCCTCTATGGCCTTGCTGGAGAACTACTGGCCGACATCAAGGGAATTCCATTTACAAAACTAGTATGAACTATTATTACATGATTTAAAGCTATATTAAGTTCCTTTGTTTTAGCTACTTGATTTCATGAGGGAAATTGGTATGGAAACGGCTTCTTATTTCGATAGTGAAGGACACTATGAAAGTCTGGACAGGCTGTCCTCTGGCTACTATTTGAAGGATAATGGAACCCATTTATTTAATCAAACATTATACAGGTAGATGTTCCTATATTAAAATGTTTGAATTTCTATGTAAATTTAAATATTAGGCCGGTGTCTACTATTCTGGGAGCTGCAGGTGTGCTGGCAAGTGCAGAAGATATTGCAGCCTACATGCTGTTTCATTTGAACAAAGGAGTAGTTGGAGGTCGCCAAGTAGTTCCTGAGGTATGTTGAGCTGTAAACAAAGAATTATTATAACTGAGAGTATGATGTTATTCAGTATATATTCCCATGGGTCTACGAAATTGCAAATGGGGCAGGTGCTTATATCAGTGGTAAAGACCCACGTTCAAAGGAAGTATCTGGTAAATATGGATACTCCCTTGGATTCTTCCACAGTATTTTTGAGGGTAAATGAACTACTTTACGTCCATTTGATCCCACATCGAGTCTACATTTATATTTTCTTTGTATTTAGGATATGTCCAGATTTCACATGACGGTAAACGCATACATTTAGGTTAATAGATGAGACGTTACTGATTAGATCTAACCTTACAAGGATACTGGCCACCTTTCAGAAGTGAAATGCAACTGTATCCTGCTTTCAAACACGGGGTTTTCATAGCCTCAAATGGCCCTGGGTTGGTTGGTGAATTTGGTATAAATCATGCCTATGTGGGCCACAAAATCCTAGGAATTTTGGAAGGTCAGTTCCCAATATTGAGTTACAATTTCTGTGCGTAATGTTTCCATTCTATGCTTTAGGTTTTACACCTTTACCACCGGCGCCCTCTATGTTATCCTTAACAGACGAGCAGCACTTTGCTCTTGATAATGAGAACAACGAATTCCTACTTTGGATTAGAACTTGTGAAGAGAAGTAACCGGACTACGAATAAAGACTTAGTTGGAATCTATGGACACCCTAGCCAAGGTAAACAGAAATACTCCATGTTGGCCATAATTTATTTCATGTTTAAGACAAACGGTTTAACACATACCGTCAAAGTATTGAGTTCATTGAGTTCTTCCAATTTTTATATGATTACAAGGTTAAAAGTTATACTTTGAGACCATTCATAGGTAGCACCTTCACTTGTCCGGATATACCGTTACATTTTCCCCACCACTAAAATTTAGATTTCCGCAGGTGAAATGATTATCCAATTTGAAGATGGAAATGAAGAAATCTTGGAAATGAGATTTGGTGAATTTGGTATTGGCCGACTTCAGCAGATAGTGGATTCTCCGTTCACTTATATCATCGAATGGAAGACGGATATCGTTCACCATCTCTACTCAAACTGCGCAATGTACAACTGCATCCCTCAAACATATCGTTTAGAATTTACTTTTGAAGATTCCGTATTCCTTGGTACCCTGATATTTGTGAAAGGTGAGAATTTGGGAACGTACCCTCCGATTCCATGGTCGCCTGATAGCTGCAGTGCACAGGCAAAGAGTCACATTGAATCATAAACGGTGACTAATTCTGTAATCACAATTCACTGTTTGATTTTGATAAACTATGTAATGCAATGCTAATGCAATGCTACATTGCCTTGAGACCCTTGAGGTTGATGTGGTCCTATTTATGCTGTGAATATTTATTTATTGAATGCAATGAATGCAAAGCCAATGAATTGGATTCTCTTCTAACATGGAACATAAAATGTTGCTCTTCCCATTGAGATAAGCAACGTTGGTGTACATCAAAATTTGGATAATTCAACTGGGATTGCGTTTGACTTTTAGATAAGAAAGAAACAGAAGGTAGGATTCAGTTAACGTTTATTCTCTAGAACGGACTAATTACATTCGTCATAGAATTCGGTTCCAAGTGTGCAGTAAAAGCTTGAAAGTACTTTGAATTTTGCATCAGTATCGTTTCGTTCCAAACCGGCAAGTCCTGCTGAGTTCACACTGTATGTTTGACCAGCGACTAAGCGTTGTTCCACTGTATCACTCAGATTGGGGAATTGTATTGCGCCAGCGGTGGGTATCTTGCTGAGCCACTCCACCTGCACCACGTGGTCAAAATTACGTGGAGCCGCAATCTGATGAGCCAGATAATAAGAGTGACCAGCTGGGACTGACAAATATGTCAAGGAAGGAAGGGCCGGCAAGTCCATGCTGAGGTGTTGGACAAAGTTGATTCTTGACACTTTGAACGCTACGTCTTCAAGCAGCATTTCTCCATCACCCTCAAAACTTCCTTTCCAAATACTCGCCACAAAGGTGTTAATGCGCCCATCAATCAGTTGAGGTAGTACAAATGGAGTCGGTTGTACAGTAAAGTATGCTTGTTTATTTGCATAATTTACTTGGTCGTAGAGAGCTTTTGCGTCTACAGTGGCGTGAGAAATATTGACTGTAAGTAATAGTTGCCAATCGTGCGGTAGTGTGAACCAGGGAACGTGTGAGGTGTGCAATTCGTTGGTACCGAAAAGAACCATGCCATGGACTGCTGGAAATGGGTCCACTGCTACGCCCAAAGCCAGAGAACACAAGGAAAATACGGACAGAAGCAACTGCAAAGTCATGTTGGAAACTGAAATTCCCCTCGGACTTTGTTGGGGTTTTAAATGTGACATGCTGACGAAATCCACTCAATTACGATGATTGACAATTGACCTTTATTCCCCGGTTTCAATTTATTAAAACGAAAATCAGTACTGCTCACATACTACACTGCGTGCTTTGGGAGTGTCCGCCAAAGATAAAAATTTTAATCCTATTGCTTTCCTTATGCGAAGCATTTTATCTTATCAAAGAGCACCGTGCCGTGGTAGAGATAGCATCGGCTGTTCTGTACTCACAAATTATTACGGATTATCAAATCTCAAACGTCGATTTCATCAGCTTGGGGAGAGTAACGGGATCGTATATACAATTCCGTGTTTTTTTTTACTTCCCGTGTCTCTCTCGTGCATAAGGCATACTTTTTCAAAATGAAAAATTTCTCTCCAGTCTTTCATACTGATAATTGCACGGGCTCCTTACGAAGAATCACTGGAGATACAAGCAAAACGCAACTACTCCAAGGTGAACGAACAAAGCTTCATGAGCAGAAGTGAAACGGCAGCCACAACGGGCATCCGCATTCGGTTCAAATATATGCTACCTTACGAGATAGCAACAATGCGGTTTTATCAGCCACACGTCAAGTGCTATCCTACTATGATGGACTATCTATATGTGGAGAAGGATTTCTACGGCAGGGTTCATCGCGCCATTCGAATAAGGAGGCAATATGCTGTCGGAGATTACCCATTTCCACACTGGGTTGAATGCTGATTNCATCGCGCCATTCGAATAAGGAGGCAATATGCTGTCGGAGATTACCCATTTCCACACTGGGTTGAATGCTGATTGGTTTCGGTTGAATGCTTCTTGTATAAAACAGTTTTAGGGAATCTGGTCGATGATTCTAAGCCCAAACGAGTTGCATTGTACTCGAAAATTCTTTTGCCGTTTTTCATGCTGATAGTTTTGCTAGCTGCTGAAGTGCTTGAGATTTAGCTGGAAATCAGGAAATCTAAACATAATATGCAGACACATTTGGTATAACATGACTTGGCCATTTTTGACCATAAAGTTAAGCCGTAATCGTTCTATTCCAAAGCAACAAAATTAGCTATACATTGAATAGTACATTAGGTTCAATATGAAGAATTGCAACGACGGGATTTTCCATTAGTTTAGTGAAGTAGGAGTACTGGAAGTGCTACCCAGGTGAGAATGGCTCCAGTGATGATGGAAGCCCCGTTGCATTTGTTACTGAAACAGTAGCAATACTCCACATAATCACCGTCTTCGCTTCTTTGGTCGCAGTAGTCAGTTTCTCTCTTTTCCACGTTTGGAACACATTGACGGTTTATCATTCGAATACCTTCAACTTCAACCTTCCACTTCATGCAGGCAAACTCAGGAACAGCCTGCACACTAGCCTTATTGGTTGTATTCCCTGCATTTTTCCATTAGAATATTATGTCTGCGATGAAGATAAAATTCTAGTTACCAGAGAGTGATGCCTTGTCTTGGCCGCAGTTGGTTACATGACGTTGCTTGAACTGGTAATCGTCCAGACAGGCGGGGTCAGGGAAGTTCGGTGGCATCGGATAAGAAACACAAGTTATGCATTCCAGTCCTGAACAAGGGGGACATTCTTACTCAATGGAATACAATAAAACTTTTTCCTACACTACTAAAACTATATTCCTACCGTGTGCCTGTAGA
>VNWY01001412.1:0-15557 GCA_009869845.1 Pseudachorutes palmiensis | reverse complement strand
GATGTAAGTAGCAGAATGCATTCTCTGGAATCTTTCGGTAACTTTCCTGGAAATGAAATAAAATTGGACTGATGCTAATTTTACTTAGTGTGAACATATTTATACCTGTAAGTAAATTATTACTGAAGTCCCGCGTGACTTCACGCTGTTCTTCTGTCTGTCGATCTAGCGAGAACTACTCCCCAACACGACTAAAATCTTGATTTACTAATCTAGTGAGCCGTGGGACAGCAATGTTATCTCATGTTGACCTTGGTTAAAATTCCAGGTGAAATGTCAACAGTATAAACGCCTTCATTAACTGTAATGATGGTGGACTCGAATAAGGGGATGACTATAAAACATTTTGACATGACCGACTTCCCAGTCCCTCTTCAAAAGGTTGACCAACCGCTACTATATTATACCCGCATTTACCACGGTCAATCGGTCTATTTTTCTAAAAACACAAAAACAAAAAAAAGTTCCAAAATAGTCTAATCTAACAGGTTCAAGTGTTGACCAGGATACATGAACAATTGACAGAATTTCAAAATTACCAATGATGGTGCCCTTCTTATATGCTTATCACATAGTTTGCGTGTCCAAAATTGACAGTTTATAAAGAACTGTGGTGACAAAGTTGAAAAAAGGGAAATCCTATTCAACAAACAATTCAAGCCATTTTTTCAAATAAATATTCATTCATTCAAAAATATTGTGTCAGGAAATGGAAAACTGGCTGGTAGAAACGATTGGAACTTAGTTAAGAAATAACACAGTATCGACGATACATCTTCTATTTTTCGTGATTAAATTCTTAAGAGTTGAAAAGCCGCTGTTCTTGACGTAATAGTAGTTTTCTACCTTTCCGCGGTTCTTTAAGGCTAAGACCAAGCTGCTACAATGCCGTAGCAGTTGCGCTCGTTAATGTACAGAAACTGGTCTTCTAGAATTCTGATGCTACGAATTTTAAGTGTACGATTCTTAAGTGCTAACTATGTACATCTCATCGGCCTAATTAGTTTGGCTAAAAAAGTTCAGTCTTTAGTAGACTGCTTTCTACATTCTAGCACAAATAAAAACATCTAAATGCCCAGTGACCAGCAGCTGCGTGACCCCAAAAGTCTCTCTTATGGGGAATCCAATCGGTACCCTTTAGCATGACTGCTGTCATTTAAAAGTCAGTTTTTAAGGGATAGTAGGGTGAAATTGAAGAAGTGAAGCTTTGTGAATAGTGGGAAAAAGGAGTGTTGGAAGGGGATGAAGCTTCAGTCATTCGAAGAACACTGCACGAAGTAGAATCATCCATCGCCAAATTAACCAAATACAGCAATATACTTATTCTTTCTTAGAAAAAGATTCCCTAATTGAAGAATCAACAAAATAGTTAATAGGCATAGCCACATTTTAGACTTATGAAAAGCTTTTCACTGCACGCAATATTCCAAATCAGAAATTGTAATAGTGTTGGAAGTCTGTTGCTATGTTCAACTACCACATACTATATAGGGACGATTTAAGTCTGAAGCTCAAGTTTATCAATGGTTGAACAATTACATCGGTGCTATAACAGTGTCCCCGGTGTATTTTATGATCATGCCAGTCCTCTAGTGATAAACAATTTGTTACCAGCCTCTAATTTCCCAAGGAATGACAACCGTTGACTAATTACACGTATACTGTTTCTGCAGTAAGTGATTCTCGTTTTTAAAAGACAAGCGGAGATAGGCGTAGTTCCGAGCATGGCTTGTTAACCCTTCCTTAATTACGCCCATTATCATTGGACCAGGATAAGAACAAATGGAAATTGTGCTTCATTCTACATCATGATCCGAAGGAGTTGAGGGATGAAGATGGACACTAAGAACCAAAGATGAGGCAAAACGGACATATCAGGAATGGCAACGTGCCAAGTGAGTTTTAATTACTCTTAGAACACCTTAGTTATTGTTAATATCCCGTTGAATCGGCGCGATTAACTTGATGGGATTTCTTGTTTACGCGTTAAGGTGCGAATTCCTTTTTTTGCAGTAGCGGAAAATGATTTTGCATAATAAGCATTTAGTAGTGAAAAGTGTTTTTCCTTGTCATTTCTTATCCGCGCCGTCACTGTTTTTATGGGCTTGTCTCGGCGTTGTTGGTGTGACAAAATCGCACGGTGAACGGGATGAATAACGCGGAAAGGGTTAAAGCGGAAACGGAACATTTTTAATTGTAAAGAGGAAACTTCCAACTGCATTTTATATTTCCATCAACCAGAACAATCGGCATTAACAATCATAACTCTTCACGTGGAAATAAATTGCGAAATAACCTGCCCCCGTATAGCCTATAAGCTTATATTAAAAACAATCTCCGATTTCAAATGATGCAAAGCGTGGAGAGAGATAGAAATCTATAAATCAGAGAAGACAAGCGAAGATGATTTGTGTATCTTCACTCCCTTCAAACGTTGTGTAATTGAATGAATGGACATCGTGAATCTCAATTAGTCCTTTGCATGTGCTAAGAACTTGGCCAATCCTCATTTTATCCAAAGGGAGTGTTTAGCTAAGCGTTTGTTATACAAATCTGTTCACAGTTGGACTCCATTTGTATTCCAATTCGTAAAGGATTTGTTAGAATTGCTGTCCTGTTAATTGCTTTAGTTGTGGACTCGGAATCCGTTGGAAATCGTCTTACGGGAAGTTGCCATTCATCAACAGTCAGTGGGGGTGAACGAACCGCTACTTTTCAAAGGCGCCTCTCCTCAACTTGCCACAAATAATTCATGATTCCCCTCCTCCTCATGATTTTTGCAAAGACAAACATCAAGAAATTGGAGAATTTCTACATCCCCCGCGGCCATTGTCACAAATCATCACTCACTCGAATTTGCTTTATCACTCCGCTACTCCGCGCCGCCACAGACAAGCGACACTCTGTCATTCTTGTTTCCTTGTTTTTTTTTTTAAAAGATGGACATGGACCTGGCCTGGGGCGTGCAAGGGCGAACGGTCATGCGCATCGATCCGATGAGCCCCACTCCACCCTCTCCAGGTAATTGAGCAATTCAGCCCAATAGTTAAATGGAGCGAAGCAGCAGCCTTCTAAATGGCAATTGCAAAGGATAGTGCTTCTCCTCTGATGATCTTTAATGAGTTGTCGGCAGGAGGAAAATTGGAGGTACTCTGTGCAAATATTTTTTTGTATTCATTGCCAGAAGACTAGGATCTTATCATAACGAATGGATTTGGATCTTGTGAATAAATTCGTATTTGGAAGGGATGAAAACAAACCGCACGAGCCCCAAAATTCCCTTTGAGTTTTAAACAAAAGGAATTAATTTCGAGCTCCTCGTTGAAACAATTCCCTCATTATTCTTGTGCAATCACTTTTCCATAGGCATTGTTATTCTATAGCCAGCAACTTCCTCCCACGCCTTCCCTATTCATTTTCATTTGCTTGTTTTCATTTCTTCCCATGATACTCCGAACAATGGCCTAATCTTATTCTCAAACGGAATTGCAACAAGTGAGATGGAATTGCAGGAAGAAGACATTGTCACCGACATTAATTAACATAAAGTTGCATCATTTGTCTCAGTTGCAGGTGTATTAGTTTGATTTGTGATTCGTTTTTTGATTGGTTGAAAGGTACTGGACAGCCGAGCGTAGCGGTGGGACTGGTGGATCTACGCCATCCGGTGGGAGCAATTCATTCCAGCGTCTGCGCCAGAGGTGTTTGGAACGTGGTCTGCTCTGGGAGGACCCTGACTTTGTTCCGTCGTACAAACTCCTGCCAAGATCAAAGAAATCTTCGTACCCAATCACTTGGCTTCGTCCTCATGTAAGTGATTAATTCATCCCCGACAGGAGAGAGACTATAAAATCATCCTACTTCGCACTCTCCTTGATTTATGTTGAAGATTGAACCACTCTGCCTCATTTGGGCACGAAAACCAATGAGAAGGAGAGAATTATGCAAATGAGGATTAGTCTCATTGAGGAAAAGGAACCAAAAAACAAAGGAAAAATGAGTTTCCATTGTCTATTAAAGAATTATGATCAATTAAACTTTGGCCCTTGCCATTTATGCGGAATTAACCTCAAATTGTAGGTTTAAGTTAACGAGGTCAAAGAGGAAAGCATGCGATGACTTTTGACACCTGTCTCTTATGTTTCACCAGGAACTGACCTCTCACCCTCGTTTCTGTGGAGAAACTCTCGTGGAGAGTTCCAATTGAGTGCGGAATTCAGGGCGATGGGTGGCTCCTTCTGGCGGTGACCACCTTGAGCGCTATGCCAAATCTTATTGAAAGGGTCGTACCACCTGACCAAACTTTCGAGCATGGCTACTGTGGGATTTTCAGGTGAGTCAAGTGCACACGTGCCTTTTTTATGGTTTGCTCCAGTTCCTGATTCCTATTTCGAATTTGCTAGGTTTTGGTTCTGGCAATTTGGCTCTTGGAAAGAAGTTTGTGTCGACGATCGGATTCCAAGTTGCAGGGGAAGACCAACTGGACTCCAACCTGCAGATCCCATCATGGTAGACTTCTGGCCAAGCCTTTTGGAAAAAGCTTATGCCAAGTAATTATGAAGATTGCACAACAGACTCGTAAATTGTGGCTTGGGAGTAATTTGCCAGTTGATCCCAATGACAGGCTTTATGGAGGCTACGATCGACTGACTGATGGGAATGGGGCACGTGCCCTTCAAGACTTAACCGGTGGAATCGTTCAGAGCTTTAGTCTCAGTGCGCAGGACCGCTACCTCACGTATCAAGTGCTCAACTCAGCCGTACCCCGATCCACTCTTATCATTGCATCTATCTTGCCCGTAACTCAAGTTACACAATTTCCACTTGGTCACTTGATCACCTTTCATCATTGACTTTAGGATCGTGATCGTCGTGTTGTCAAACTGAGGCAGGGGCTCATTACCCGGTCAGCATATGACGTGACCGGTCTTGCGCGTGTTCGAGACACAGGTGTTGGGAATACGACCATCGGTGAGACCCCGTTAGTCCGCCTGCGTGGGCCATGGGGAAGAGGTCAGTGGGTTGGGAGCTGGTCGGAGCGCTCGATTGAATGGGATTCCTTACCAGAAAGGGACAAGGAAGTACTTTCTGTTCGAACACGAGCGGATGGGGAATTCTGGTAAGGTTGATGAAGTGGGTTCCCTTGCTGTCAGTTTTAAACTCTAATTTAACAACTCAGGATGTCATTTGTCGATTTCGTGCGGAACTTTACGCACTTGGATTTAGTGCACGTAGGTCCTGATGATTGGCTGCTAGAACCAAGTCTTCAACCACGAAAGCCTTGGAGGGCTGTTTTGGCAAAACGAAGATGGCGTAAAGGCTACAACGCCGGAGGCGGACCAGATTTTCCAGGTACATCGCACCCCATTCCGAGTCGTCATTTTTGTCGCGGCCTTCCAATTTCTTTGTTTGCTCATCTGCAGAAACCACTGCCATGAATCCTCAATTTGTCGTACAAATTCCACGTGGGACAGGGGTAAAATGTCACGTGGTTGTGGCTGTGACTCAACAGTATGGCCAACATCCATTGACTGGTTCAACTCTTCCCAAAGATGGAAATAAGTCACTTGGCAGGAACAAGTTTCATCCAATCGGATTTGCAGTTTACGAGGCTAGACCAAATACAAACAGACTCTCTTCCACATTCGTTTCTGAAAATGTAAGGAAATCTCTTCTATTCGGCAGAGTGAAAGAGTGGATTCACTAATTTTTTTCTGAAACCTTAGAAGCCACTTGATGTTACGCAGCACTCTATTTCCAGGGAAGTGGCTACGTTCTTTGCCCTTCCTCCAGGAGACTATGTAATTGTACCTCAAACAAAAGTGCCTCACTGTGAAACTCGCTTCCTACTTCGCATTCTGACTGACGAGCAAAGTACTATTTGGGAAGTCAACGACGACAACATGCTTTATAGGAACGTCAGTCTTGAGCATCACGGCGACTCTAGTCTAAACTCAGTATGAATCCAGATTCCATTTAAACCAAATACAATATGTTTTGATTGGTATTTTCCAGACTGAATGTCGTCAACTGCTTCATCGATGGACATCCAAATTCCCATCTGATATCGACGCCTCTCAGTTCAAAAAGTTACTGAGGCACGCTTGGAAAAGTAAAGTTTACAATCAACCTTCAAATCATCGCATGCTCATCGACAAAACCTCTTTCTTTGAATATTTTATGAATATAGCATGGATGTGGACAAAACCTTCTGTGGAGACTTGCAAAACCCTCATCATGCTGCGGGATTCTAATATTAGTGGAAGGCTGAGCATGAAGGACCTCCCGCCTCTCCTTCACATGCTTTTATTCTGGAAGGCGGCTTTTTCTAAATGGGATCGGAGTCGCCACCACACAAAGCCTAGCACGAGTAGCTACAATTTAAGGAGTCTTTTGTGGGAATCGGGCGTCGGAGTTTCGAATAAAGTGCTGGAATGCCTTGTCCTCAGATTTGCACCTGATGCAATCCTCAGCGCAGAAGCATTCCTCCTCTCCATGCTCCGACTTCATTTGGCTCATGGTGAGTTCCATTTTTTTTTTATTTATTAACTGAACATTATCGTTTGGCCGACAGAGAGATATCATGCACTGGATAGCAAAACAAAGACAAGCACCAACCCTCTCTCCTTGGAAGAAGTAAGGTTGTAGAAAAATCTTTTGTAAAAACTAATTTGTTTTTTTATTTTTAGCTGATACTGATGACCATTTACTCCTAAGGATATTACAAAAAGGATCGCTATTTTTGAAACGTATAATTATTTTTGTGAAACTTATAATATGGAAGCCTTGTGGTGGAAAAATAAAGCTTAGCTAAAGCTAAAGTTAATGCACGTCTGGTCTCCGGTTTTGATTTGTTGTCGCATCATTTCAGTTATCGGAATGACTTAAGATTTCCAAGTGGTATTTCCAAAAGTGAAATCGGTAAATCGCAAATTAAAAATGAGCTAATAATCAATAAATTGCAGTAGCGGCTAAAGGAATTTTTAATTTTTTAATTCGTTTCTTAATTTTTGATCCAATATACCACCATAAGTTGAAACTTGAAATAGCAGGTTATATAAGACATAATTTGAATCCAAAATATACCTTGCCAATTAATAACAGTTATTGTGTCCAATTGCACGAAGTTGAGTAGCTCCAATGCCCCCGTATTTCTCAATTTTCTCTACCGCAGTTTGTTCATCAAGTGGGTCCATTTTGGGGCATCTACTTTTCAGTGACCAGACGAGTGTGGAATTACCACCAGCGTGAATACAAGCTGCCCAAATGCTCCACGACTTCCCTTCGTCGGTCTCAATCAATCTGTCTTGTACGTCGATTTGGACTAAGAACCATACATTTGATTTTTATGTCTTCCACACGAGCAATAATTAGAATCTGCATAAGTGAGCTTACTTACTTTCTTTCTTTTCTTTTTCATCTTTTACGGCTGTTGAACTCTTGAAATTGTTTTCATAAAGACCTTCTCCAGCTTCAACCATTTCGAACTTGCTGCTTTTACTAATGTACTTCCTATCTTTCCGTAACCTGTAAAATGAATGCAAAATTCATTAATGGCTCAAACTCTCACTGCGTCTCATTACTGATGAAGGTAATGGATGGCATTGGCGGGGGTTTCATGTTCGTGCCAAACCATACTGGTCATACAGTCGATCTTGATTTTTTTCTCTTCTGACGATTTTGATGGACATGGGCCACTTCGCATGATATACCAATTTCCCCGAATCTGCAGAATGAACATAAATTAAAATTTTCGATCTATTTTGTCACTGAAGATTATGTTTGACATACATGTTTCAAATTAAGCTTAGGGATGTCAGGTAAATTCAGATTAGTATCTGGACAGTGTTCATAGATCTTACCACCATTGGCTATGGTAAAAAGTACTGCGAAAACAACTACGAGCTTCATTTTAATTCTAAAATTCCTGACACGCTTAAAACAAAAATTAAATCTGAGAGTAATGCTGGGAGTTTTAGTAAAATCTGAGTATTTATACTTTCTTGAACTCCATTGTTTTAAGTGAAATTGTCGATTCAAGCAAAATACCATAAAATGCATGAGGCTAGTTAACTGTTATTTCCAATTGTGTCAATTCCAGGGTTGTTTTTTGTGAAATCGATGCCATAAACTCGTGTTGTACACGTTCCAACAACATTTTAACACCACGTGCGGCCTCGAAGTTATAAGGAAAGCTCCAGTATGTCAATTCTAAAACTTAACGAAATGGCTGTACTGATTGGTGGCCAAATTAAAATGCAAATTAAAGGCTAGCTGTAGCATACACAAAACACAATTGAAAGGGAAACTACAAATTTTAATGGATTCAGATTTGTGTCATTTAGTTTTGTAAATTTTGGAGCTGTTCAATCATCAAGTTGGAGTACAAACATGCTTTGTTTCCTTGCACCATCCGAGTGAACTCTGGGTAGAACTTTTTAATGTCATCTGGCGAATTCTTATACGGCAAGTAGAAGGTTCCCTGTCTCTCCTCCAGAAACTGAAGAATACGAAGGTTTCGCTGGCGACTCTTTTCCATTTCGTCCTGCGTTAGAATTTGGTCCCAGCATATCACGAATGCAAAGACATCTGTAGAAGCGATTGGTGCAAACGTTTCCGTGTACTTTGGGACAAATCTAATGGAGGTGTTGTACAAGAAGATGTCACTGTATACTTCTCGACAGAGGGAAATAAGCTCTTCCAGATCCTTTTCTTTGACAAAGTACTCAACGAGGAAGAATTTGTGTGAGAACCACACACCATTCATGGTTTTGTTGATAGCGTTGACGTTAACGTTCATAAACTCGTTTCGAAGGGCTGTCTCTGGTTTCTTCCATGCTTCCTCCCACGCCTTGAAAATTTTGTCCAACATCTGCTTAAGGCCAAAGTAGGTTAACTGGCGAGTCACGTCGACGATTAGACGGTCCCCGTATGACCCTTGAGGCCCTTCAACTTCGAGATTCGTTGATACGACGCCCTCCCCAACAACTGGTGACACTGGATAAAACATAACGCAATGGAAGTCTGTCTTGCCAACCCAAATCAATCCCATGTCTGCCTCTTGAGAGTTCGTCTTGAAGTCATTCACGGCTTCGGACAGGACAGTGTAGGAGTTGCACATTTTCTGAAGAAGTACGTTTGGAGTCAGTTGCAGTTCAGCTTCGAAGAAGAGATAAGTCCCGCCATAGGATCCCACAGCATCCTTGAACTCTGCCGTCCCTCTTCGAATGAGGACAACATTTCCATCGTTGTCAAGCGCCTTAATCCAATTCACAGTGTTCCCGATGCAGCCAGCTTTGTAATCCCAGCCGTGGACATTTGTAGCAATCGATGATAGGATTCCGAAGATTCCAGAAGCTTGGCGAACTTTGGTCGTGAGTCCATATCGATTTGCTTCTTTTTCCATTTCCCAAAATGGAACGTTTCCACGGACAGTTGCTACTTGATTCTTCGCATCGATTTTCACGTCGTTCAACTTGTCGAGCTTGATCTTCACAAATGGTGTCGCACGCCCGACTACGTTTTGGTCATTCTGGCTCATTCCAAAACCAGCGACGCAGACTTTGTTCCCATTGGCCTTAGCCTCACGAACCTTAGCAATAAGTTGACACAGGTTTTTTGGTAATTGAATGCCTTCTGCAATGTCATCCTGGACTGAAGAAGTTTGACCCATTTTCAGAATAAAAAAATACCAAAAACTAGGTTTTAAAATGAGCAGGCGTTGGCGTTACGAAACCAATAATATAATGAATAATAACAAATAAATAAATTATCTAGCCACCATTTCCCTAACATCCACTTGCATAAATGCAAGCATTTAGTCAATCTAATTATTGAAAACATTCTAAAACTTTTAAAGAGACGTAAAGTTGAGACCGAGCTAGGGACTTTCAACGAAGCTGAGAAAAACGGTCAATTAAAATCAGTAAAATCAATTAACGCCCATGCAAAGCATGTGGCCAAAAACGGGATTTAGTAATAAACTAGAATATAACAAGTCCGAAGCCATCTTCGAGATTTGACCCGTGCTTCTAAGACTTCCGGAGAAGTTAACAAATTCAAATCAGGCTCCGGCAGTCTAGGTAGGAAGTCAAGAGTCATGGACAAAGGTCAAACTCCCTTATGCTTCTTCCAGAAATTTGGAATCCTACATTTACAACGTTTTCATTAAAATTAATTTCTTTCACAATTTTGCGCCCATTTCTAATGATTCTCCACACGGTCGGATGCGGACAGAAGAGGAGGATTCCATTTCCAAACCCACCACACTCACACCACGCTGTAAACACCGAATATTCACACCGGTATTTATTATTATTATTATTATGCCAAAAGTTATTTAATCTTAATTGACACGTATGTTTGTAATTCTTAGTGTCATTGTAGGCTGTTGATGAGGAGGTTAACCAGGTTATTTCACACTTCTACTGGTATCATGGAGGTTAGTTTTCAGTCTTTAACAGGTGGGACCGTGGGACTAAAGTGTGTTTTTAACTGTTTAAAACTTGATTTGCAGCAAAAGAAATTGACGTTGGAAACGTTTGAGAAGAGATTGGAATCTTGGCTTCATCCAAGCCTAGCTGAGCCTTGGGATAATGTCGGGATTTTAATTGGATCTGCCAAAGAAAAGCATGAGAAAATCATCACCAGGATTCTTCTCTGTAATGATCTTACGCTAGAAGTTGTCGATGAAGCAATTCACAAGAAATCCGATGCAATCATTGCGTACCATCCACCCATCTTCAAAGCATTAAAGAGCGTGGCCTACGGATCGTGGAAAGTGAGGCGCTGTAATTTTAACGTAGTAATAGTTTTGGATTGACTGTTATTAATTGCTTTCAGGAAAGGATCGTAACGAAATGCCTGGCCAATGATATAATTGTATATTCCCCACACACTATGCTAGACTCTGTTCCTCAAGGAATTAACGACACCTTCGTCAATCTCATAAGTAATATTGCTTTAATGGTGTCAGCAGTCAGAATTAAACCCACTCGATTCTATTCTGGCCCTATCACACTCGATTGAGTAAACTCTGAAAAAATTGAACACCATCATTCGACGGTGGTTAGGGCCAAGAATAAGAGGGCAATGGAGTTTAACTTTGATTGCTCAGCTTGTCCAACAATTTACTGACATGTTATTCATTTTTTGTTGTAGCTGAACGCTGGCCCGCGAAAGTAGTCAAGCCTATAAGGAGTGAGCACACTGGGCCTCTTCCTAGATTGAGTTTTACTGGAAGTCAGTTGGCTTTATCCGAAGTTTTCAGCCGGGTGTTTCCAGGAGACGGCCTCTTTGCAGCTTTCAAACCCAATGCCATGACAAGGATGAGTGAGTTGAGCGTGGCTGCCAAGTCACAACCACTTTTACAAGAACTGGAAGATCACTACGGAAAAGTAGTTACCCCTGGGCTAACTTACACTGGAACCGCAGGACTTAAAACTGATTCGTAAGTTAAGCAAAGCTGTAAATGACAAAGTAATCAGGTTGACTTATTTTTCATTTTGCGCAGCGATAAGGTGTTCTGGCAAACCGACCAATATTGGCCAGGCGCTGGGAGGCGTATCGATTTGGACAACCCTGTGCCTCTTCAGGTGGTCATTGAGCTAATTCAATTATACCTTGGACTGCCATATGTCCAAGTCGGGGGAGACTGGACAGGTAAAGTAATTCTTTATAATGGTTTTGGCTGGTTTTAATTTTCTCATATTTTATTCATAAAAGAATCCACAATGGTCAAGTCTTTTGGGGTATGCGTCGGTAGCGGAGCATCCCTATTGCCTGATTGCAAAGACGTGGATTGTTTTATCACTGGGGAAATGTCTCATCATGAAATATTAGATTTCATTCATTCGTCTCCGTCAAAGCCGAGGAATGTTCTACTATGCGGTCATGACAAGTCGGAAAGACATTTTCTTTCAAATTTAAGCCTTATTCTTGGGATCATCTTCCATGGCTATGGAGTTACTGAAATCATCGTCTCTAGTGCAGATATTTCTCCGTTGTCATTGGGTCCCAATTAAGCACTGTGATTTCAAATGAAAAAGCATGGGTTTCGTATGCGGATTAATAATTAAATTCTATCCCAATTTCTAAGTTTGTAAATAAATCAGCAATAATCCCTTGAAAAATTGTAAAACCCGAAATTATCTAATCTTGTGAAAATAAATTCACAAAAACATGCTACAAATATGTACTGTAACCTCACATACTCCGCGCTTTAACGGAATGTTCTGAAAAGTATGTTTGTTGAATCCCAGCTAAATCTAGTTTAATCCAGTTTGAACAAACTGCTACGTGGACTTTTCTATAGAGAGATGGATTTCCACCCACCATATAATTCCCATTGTTCTATCTTAACAAAGGATAATTCTTAAGAAGTAAATGCCTCCCCCATGGTCTATTTTTAGTTTCACTCTGGTCTAATTCTAGCGTGTTTCTTGCCCTTTGTCTTATTACTCAGTAAACGTGTTTGTATTAGAATATGGCTGATCAGAGGGCATTAATCAATCTTCCATCAGAGGTAAGTGGAATTAATTGGTAATTACTGACCACGAACAGTGAAACTGGGAAGGATTCATTAGGAAGCGTGTTTCTGTCTATCCTCTGTTTGTCAATCCTCAATTACATCACGCACTTCCAAGTCAAGTCCAAAATCTATAAAGTTAAATTATATTTTACAGAAAATAAAACTCCCTTTGCCTTCCCTGCCGTTCCTGGTCTAACTCCAGTTTAGAAGACTGTAAAATGAAGATGAATTATAAATATGCGTACATAATTTATGTGTGTGAATATTTATCATATTAATTTCCTACAGATCATATTGAAGATCCTTAGACATGTAGGATCGAATGAGCTCCTCGGTCCATGTCGTCTGGTCAGTAGATGCTGGAATATTCTGTCGACAGAAATTACTCGGAGTCGCCTGACCCATATTGAAGTTACTACTACGTGGGAAGATGAAGAAGACGCTGAGGAGTTGATGGTGGTGACCAACGAAACGGGAACACTTCCACTGAGCAAAGCGTTCCCCACAATGGAGAATCTGCCATGGTCATCAATCGTTCTCCCCTATGAAAGGGAACTGGACCTTCCTCAATTTATCCGTTCTTTCCGTTTATATGGACCTCACATTCAAAAACTCAGCATGTCATTTCATGGGTGGGAAAATGTTGAGCCACTTCTTCCTTTCTTGCCGAATATCAAGGACATCAGCGTAAGCACTTATCATGACTCAGTGAAGATTCGATTTGAACCAACAGGACAACCACCGCTCCTGAGTCCAGTGCAACCTACAAAGTGGCCGGAAGAGAGGAGGGATGAAATGGCCGTTTTCCATCTTCTGGATCTCTTCCTTGTCCGCAGTGGAATGAAAGTGAGCCAAGTCGAAGTTAATACGCATTGCTTCATGAGCAATGGAGAGATGGAGGATTTGATCAACCTCATTTCCAATGTGCCTAAAATCACGTTGAGACTGAAGGAGTTCTCCATCTGCAAAGTGGATTTCTTCCAAGTGACCAATCTCCGTGACCTTTCTCTGGAATCGGTTGAATTGGCTTCATGTGGAACACCTCCATGTATGATCTGGCCAAGCCAACGGGATTACGACGCTTTGATCCACTTCCTCAACCTCACGTGCCAATCAGCCTCCAACGTGCATTTAAAATGCACTCTTCCTCAACTGATCAGTCCAACTCCTTTCCCATTTCTACCGGCTGTTAAAAAACTCGCAATTTCTTTCAGAATTGAAGCTCAGGCGCTCAATTTCCTTCCTCAAATTGAACTCCAACTGTTACCCGGATTGGAAAGCATCTGCTTCGAATATTGCTCTGAGGGCGTCATACCATGGATGTTGAACTCCACCACTTACCCGAATGTCAAAAGGCTCAGAATTGACGCAAAGGCCCCTGTTCAGGAATGGATTCCACTCTTTCCGAATTTGAAGTGGCTGTCTATGAACTGGAACGAGTCAAAGGAGACGCAAAGGGAAGATGTCCGTGTGATCTTTGCTCAGCTCAAGAAAATCGAGAGTCTGGTATTGCATCTGAAACCAATGGCCTCTCAAGAATTCAATGACATGCTAGCATCATGCGAAAATAATGCGCATTGTCAGTTTTACCAACATAGTCACACTTTTAAATGTAACACTTAACTGAATTCAAACGAATCTTCTGTTTTTTTAGATCTGAAGGAACTGGATGTCAAAATGGAGGAAGGAAGCATCGACATGAATGAAGATGGGTTGAACTTTTTGCTCCAAATGAAGCCTCTGAACTTACTGGTCCTAGACAGTGAGATTAAAGTGAGTAACCGCGTCGGCGTAACAATTTAAGTTTGCGATTTATAAATTACAGTTAATTTCAGATTTCTGAGAAATGGATGACAAACTTACAAAGCCATCACAAGAAAGTTGAACAACACCGTTCATAATCGGAATCAGACTAAACCTTTTCACAAATAACGTTTCACTATATTCATTTCGTACTTTTTACCCCGCTGGACATTTTGCTTTTAATTGAAACTTACATGCCAAATAATTTCAATATTTTAGTGGAACTCTCTTCTCCAATTTGGAATGTATATTCCTATTTTTCAAAATTGATAATCCCTTCATTTTTCTAGTATTTAAGTTGTTCTAGTTAAAAATAGCAATTCGTCACACAAACAATTTGTGTTAGAGATGACGATAAGGCAGTTCTAATGGAGTTATTCTCCTCCATTGGAGAAGCGAAGGGTTTTCGTCAAGTCCAGTTTTGTGAAAACTAATTTCCCTTTCCGTTATGTACTTGAATAAACGATGACCATATTCATTAATGAAAGCATTTAACATGTAGAATCACTCTAGAACTTCAAATTATTTTGCAGCTCTCAACGTGTGACCTTCCCTTTGACATCGGAGTTTCACGTAAGGATCTGGAATGCAGTGGTACGCAATTATGTCTCTGGAATTCAGATACTTGAGAGATAAATTTAGGAATGTGTGGTCACGCGAGGTCTTTTTAGCGTTTGGAATGTCGCTAAAATCTTGTCATCGCCTACACCTTTGTACTTTGGATTCCAATGACACTTGACTTTATGTTTGTGTAGTTGTTGCGCGGGCAGTAGGTAAAAGTACTTGAACATCTCCACGCTTATTGGATTGACGAAACTGTCAGGAGTGGATGACTTGTAATTAATTGATACCTATTATCAGATTCCACATCTATTAACAAGCCAAACTTCTTTGTATATAAGCACCGACCGAATTTTCAAAGTCATCAGTCGACTGCCCAATAAGGTAGCCAAAATGAACAAGCCAATCCTCATCTCAGCCTTCCTCCTCATCGCCACTACTCGTAAATAAACAACAGAAATTATATCCAACCGTATCTGTATTATTCCAATTCCAATTTTATTTTCAGAATCCCTTGGGTTCAGCTTCTGGAATGACTTGAGAGGTAATTCGACTAACGCGTTAAAGTTTCATGTCGACTGGCTTTAACTGTGTTTGATTTTAGTGACATGGGGCCCTACACCAGTAGGTTGGTACAATCGCCTTCCTCGCAACATCATCGACG
>VNWY01001411.1:0-13988 GCA_009869845.1 Pseudachorutes palmiensis | reverse complement strand
ATTCAAAATGTGTAAATTGTGTAAAAAAATGTGCGAACCTGATTCAACATGTGTAAATTGTGAAAGAAAACGTGGAAATTGTGTAACAAAATATGGAAATGTAAAAGAAATACATAAATACAACAAAAAGCAAAAAAACTTAGAATAACAGTTTAACTAATAACAGTTGCGATAATTGCTTATTGTTTTAAGGAATTGGCACAACAGCTACCCATAATCTGTGACTCTTGCAAAATGTTCAGAATTGTCAGAATATTGGCATGACTATAGTGCGACATGCATGAACTCAAAAATTCCATAGACATAGATACATTTGTTGGACTTGGGTTAGAATAACAGTTGCGATAGTTGCTTATTGTTTTAAGGAATTGGCACAACAGCTACCCATAATCTGTGACTATTGCAAAATGTTCAGAATTGTCAGAATATTGGCATGACTATAGTGCGACATGCATGAACTCAAAAATTCCATAGACATAGATACATTTGTTGGACTTGGGTATTCAAATCAAGCCTTGGACTCACCTTTCTATTCATCGTGTCCCCTTTTGTACGTCCCCTTTTACCTGAGTACAATTTCCAAAACCAGTTTCAGACCGAGTCTCACTTTGCCCTGTTTCCACCCCGCGGTGTGGGGGCCTCCACAGGAAAATGCTTATGGAGAATTTCAGAGGTGCCTTACGCATAACTTTCCCCTTGTCAGATATGACCATGCCCATGTACATGGTGCAGTAGGTAGGGTTCCAGTGACCTTTGACCCTAGGCCCATGTCACTATGTTAGACACCAGTTGTGACCATCATATAACATGATCTACATGACCTGTACTGGGCCATGCCCCTTTCTCTCGCCTTCATCTCTCCTTTCATCTCCTTCATCTCATCTCCCCTTTCTCCCGGGTCATGAGTTCAGTTCATCTCCATGCGGAGATCACAAGGTCATGGACACGGACAGGGACAGGGACATGGACATGGACATGGTCAGGGCACTGACCGTGAATGTGATGTCAGTTGATGGGAGGGAGCGATGATTTGAATTCTCCCTCCCAGTCCACGTGGTGGCGGCCATGACACAGATTTTCTCCTGAGCATGACACTAACTCACATTTATTGTCCAATTTCGGGTGACACGCTCTCAGGTGCACCCAAATTGGCTTTCTGTCCTCAAAAGTTCACCAATGTCCGAACATTGGCCGAGTAAAGTGGCAGTCAAGTCTGTCATCAACTTTACCGATTACTTTTACTTGAATCCATTGATGATTCACAACAACTGTGTTAGAGTTAAGTGGCTCAACTAAATGTATATTTGCTTGGAAATGATTTGTATGTTTTATTTTTCGGATTTTTTAGGGTAGAATAATATTGGCTTAGATTTGGACAAACACAGTATCACCGACTAGCACGAAAAACTACGTCAAGCCAGTCGTACGCTACCCTCCTCAGATGCTCTTTAACGGGATAGAATATAAATAACTTACCACAATTTCGCTATGTGTATGAACGTTTTTTTTTCATATTCCCTCCTCAAGTTTAGTGACAGATGGGTTTGAAAAAATCTGAGTAAAACACAACTGGGAGCAGGGCGACCTTCGAAGAATACTCGCAGTTGTGAAGTATTAGAGGACATCATCGTCGAACCACTAAAAAATTGGTTCTTAAAAGTAGACGAAAGCTTTGCAACATCTATTTTGAAAACAAACGATAACTAATGATAATTCTCAGCAATAATCGCTCTTCTCCCTCTCTTAAACACCATAAGGCGGCCAGGCTGACCTATACTGAGATCAAAGCCGACCTATCCTGCAACCAGGTCGACCAATAGTGCAAACAAATGCTACATTGGTACAAAAACATCGTGGCAGAAGTGTGGGTCAATTGTCCCGATTCGTTGTCGCAGGTCGTATGAGAGAGAAATTATTATTTTTCTGATGTTGGAAGAGAATGCAGATGGATAATTGATCATTTTCTGGAATTTTCTGGTTCGTAAAGCGTAGAAATCAAATTTCACAATTGGTTGAAGTATTAGGAGCGCTGACGCAAGAGATTTCACAAGTTGAAGATAACATTCAATTAGCGAAACCTAAACGTATAGTTTCAAGTAGCAAGCAAGAACGTTAAAAATAACGTCGAAATCAGAAAAAGACACGTTTCAGGGTGCACGTTCCCTTTATAAAAACCATTATTCCAAGTTTCCTCAGATCAGTTTCTAACTTTGTACAGTTTTGCCAATTATTCAAGTCGCAATAATGAAGTTAGCAATTGCTGTAGCTACTGTCCTAGCTGTTTATGCAGTGTGCCCTGGTAAGCCCATCCATGTTTTCTAATAATGCAGGAAAATCCATGAATTTTAAATTCATAAATGTTTTTGTCTGTTTATTTCAGCTGACGCCGCTAATTGGTATATTGTGAAATCCGTAAATGAAATGACAGTGACTGATATTGAGAACGCTAATCGGGAGATCATACGTGTCTCAAGCGTGGATGAAGAAATTGGGAAACAAGTGGCGGATTTCATTAATCCTAAGGTGGCAGAAATGCTTGCCGTATTAGAAACTGTCCGTCAACAAATAGAAGACCAAAGTCTAGGCAAACTGGCAATGCATGATGCATATCGCCACATTGATAGAATCTGGGCTCAAATTGATCATTCGGTGAGGAAACTAGTTGTAGGAGTACTCCCAGTTTGGGAAAGTGCATCCATTCAGCGATCACTTAATTTTGTCAGTGGTAGAATCAATATTTCACAACGATTACTTGCTGCCAATTTACTATAATAATTGCACTCAGATGCAATATGAATTTAAAATAAAATGGAACAAAATCATGTTGAATTAAAAAAAGATAACTTTTGCCTATAAATCCAGCTGCAACACATCACATTGCTTATGATTTCATCTTTGTCTTCACTTTCTGTGTGAAATTCTGTTTTTCTTCTATTCACTATCAGTGTTTTTTAAATACCCCCTTGGGACGGAAAACGTTTTTTTTTAATACCCGTATGGGACGGAAAATGTTTTTCGAAAAAATCCGATTAAAATGGGACGGAAAATGTTTTCCGGAAAAATCCGATTAAAATGGGACGGAAAATGTTTTCCGGAAAAATCCGACTAAAATGGGACGGAAAGTTTTTCGGTTCCTATAAGAATCTCAACTGTCCTCGCTACGCTTCATGATTGGCATAATGCCTAAATCATTCATTGAATTAAGGTTAGTGACTCAAGGGTCACATCAGGTTTTGCCAAATTCCAAGGAAATAATTACAGCATTAAATGAAATACTAATGAATCGGATTCAAAGGCACATGGAAGGAAGGTTCTGTCATCTTTTAGTCAAGGGATTTCAAAGAAACAGTGCCATTGCAAACTAAGTCACTTGGGTAAAGCTCGGCTGTCACGAACGACATGAAGATTAAAAATATAATTGAAAAGACCTTGGTCGCAATAAATTCAAGTAAAACAGTTTTTACAAAGGTCGATTGATTTGTCAATTTTCTCCGGTAATCTAAACCAATGGACAGGGTGCGAGAATGTATTGTATTTTGGATTGTGACACAATACAAAAAAATTTTGTATTGTGCCGAGATCAGGGTGCGAAAATGAGAAAATGACTGTAGCAAAAAATGTATTCTAGGCTCCCGGGGACATCAAATTCGGTCTTAATCGCACCTTCCCTTTAAATCAGTTTGCAATGTCATCGGTAACAGAATTATTAAAACTATCGCTCATAACCGGAAGTGACTACCCACTTCTGGTTGCTGCGCAGCGTATACAAGCCGAAAAGCCAAAGAATCCTAGCACTAGGTTTGACTTTGACTCTTACGATAACAAAAGATGCAAGCAGGATTTCCGGTTTAACAAAGTAGACATTCCTAGGCTTCAGAGGGTCTGAATCTATCAACTAGAATGAAGTGTGACAACGGAAAAAGATTTTCGGGATTATATATACGTCTTGACTTTATTTTTGCCTGCGCAGGCCAATTCAACCATTCCCAGAGAAATGGCGTTCTCGCTCTTCATCATCTTTCTGCTTCTGATGTTCGAACAGTTCCCCGTTCGTCTTCTGCTTCTTAACCAGAAGGTTGATAAGACCGATCAATTGAAGGCTTCGCCGGCGCCAGCTTCACTTCGCCTAGAACACTGCAAAGATTAGTTCGCAAGTAACACTACTGGAGTGTTAGGAGTGTACCTTTGGGCTTGCACTGCTGAATCCCTAAGCTCTTCACCAAGCGCTTTGCCATCGCCTTCTTTTTTCTGACGGACAGTCGTTTCTTTTTTTGATGAAGCCTTCGTCGTTGCAACCATTTTCCAGCGCTGGATTTCTTCTTTCTAGTCCCCAGTAAAAGGCAATTCCTTCACTCCCGTCACCAAAATTAAGTCTTTCTTGCCACCCCATCGGAATTGTTTCCTTCGGTTATTTTTTTGTTTAGTCTTCTTGTCAGTCACTGGGCCATCTTCCCGGCGACGGGAATCCTGTCCATGTTACAAAAGTAAGACCAGCTGATTGGGCAAATAATAATTGTTTTAATTGAAGTTTTAAATGAACTCCATGTGTTGTCTAACTACTTTAAGCTTACCTCGGCCTCTGGTGGATCCATAGGTTTTCAGTAAGCTGTAATTTGTTTAATTTTGAGGACTAATTAATTAATTAATTAAGATCAGTATCAGCAGAATCTAAATTGAATTCAAAGTGGACTTTTTGGTGATATGCAGAATAGATTTTTCAAGGTTTTCCCGCGCGGGTTGTCTCTCATTCCCCATGTTTGAAATGCTTTCCTACATTACAATCCAAACGAGAGACGGGTTTTGGAAAAGGGGGAAATCCAATGTAGGATTGTACTGTAGAGGCGAAGCTACAAGACAAAATAGGCTACAATACATTCTCGCACCCTGTCTAATATCACATAGTAGTCTCTATTTGACGATTAGGACATCTAAACACAATAAAATGTACAAATGCGATTAACGGAAAAGTGAAGTGGTTCACCTAGTTATATTACTCGCAGTGTCACAAATAATAAAAACAAAATAAAATGAAATCTACAAATCTTTCAAAAAAATTATAATTAAATTCTTTTCGGATAGAATCAAATGGAGAGTTTTCAAACAAATATTGCACAATCGTAGCTACATTTGACCTCAAAACAAGCAGGAACAGGAGCTAAATTATGAGAAGAGAGGATGAAGCACCGCCATATGAATTTCTTCAAAACGACTTCCTGTTCGTCCCTGTATAGCTTAAAACAGCCGGGTGTGGGGAAAGGATGAGGAGGGACTGAGTCTCTGACTGACGGGTAATAAGTGTTTTATTATTTGAACTGCTGAATGTGTATAATTTTGTATTTAATTGAATTTCACTGTACACCTCGTGAAGTTTAAACTTCGTTACTTCGTTAACTTCGTTGTGTAGTAGCTACTACATGATGTTACAGAGTCCTAAACTTTATTTCTGTTCCAAAATTGAAGTAGTGATTGTCATTGTGTGCCTTTAATTTGTGGGGTGAATGATTACAGATGAGTACTTTTTAGACACGCCGTGAGCAGTGTTTCCGAGTTTGCAAAATTCAGAGATGTGTTTCTTATTCACCTCGAATGCAAGCGCTGGAATTAAAACTAAGACTATTGCCAGACTCAGTCCTACAAAAGGCATCAAGATTTTTGTGTCCATTGTCACAGCTTTGACTTCATTGAGGTCCTTGATGGTGTGCAATGTGACGCCATCTTCGTTGGATTTTCTGAGCAGACTGACTTTTGAGTCTGGAATGAGTCGTTGGAGTCCACCTTCAATAATCCTGAGAAGGCTGCGGTTAAAGCGTACCCCGTGGTTGATCATATCCCAATAATATTCCAGCTCCACAGTTTTTGTGTGATTTACAGTTTTGTAGCAACGGAAATCTGGATGTGCAGTCCGAATTCCCGTCAAGACGATTTCATCTGGCATAACCCTGTTCAGGATGAAAGAGGTCAAGGCAGCTGTTTGGTTTCTTTGCATCATCCGGATTTCATTGATTCGTATTGGCTGTACAATATCAAAGATTGTCGTCGTATTAAGATGAATATTCCGCAAATCCGCACCTAAGGCTACGCGAAATCCATTCAGGTAGAGTTTTGCACGGAATTGAATCCGATTCACGAAAAGTTCAGGCGGTAATGGATCTGCAGAAAGGAAGAGACCCTGCATTGGCATTAAGCCGTGTGTGGATTCCAACTTTGATACCTTACATTTTGGCATCACTGCATTGGCTTCATAAGTAACAAAGTCCACTTTATAGGATGGGAAAAGGGCCTTACCGGTTATGGAGTGGTTCTGGGCTACTACTTTTTATTGCATGGTTGTGTGACCCTAATACCCGGTAGAGGCCAGGTTAAGTCAAAATCGCTTTTGACTCAAAAGAAAGAGAGATAAGATTTTTTGAACTTTGAGTTTTTCGGGGAAATTTGGAATTTTTTTCCTGTGATCCCTGATGACCTGGGTCACCGATATTTATATACAACATACAGGAATAGTGGGGCTACAAAATGTACCCAGCCACACTTAGTTATTGCAATTGCAACCCCTTCAAATATTAATTTAATGGAGAAATGTACCAACTTTTTTTTTTAGTTTTTTCGGGTTATGACCCTTAGGCACCTGCCCCACATGAACCAAATTGTATGTGAGAGGTACCTTAAGTACTCCTCTATATTACGTATATAGAATGGTGTCTGCAGGGATAGTGCTTTAGTCGGTGGATTTTTTTGAGTGAAATAGACTTCAAGTTTTTTATGGTTAGTATTTTTTTTCTAAGTCACCCTTTGACCTGGAGAAGTCATTCTGTACTAAATAGTCATATGGAGCTAATGAAATAATTTGGAAGTGGCTGAGGCCACCAGTAGCTCTGTTGCGTAAACCTTTAGTTTCCAATTCAGATGAGTAGAAACTTATCGGGACTTAACGAATCTAAATAGTGATAGGTAACTTTTCGCTGAACTGATAAACTGCTGACAATCGTGTATATTTGCGGGAAATAACTTGAATTTACTGGATTTATGAATACTCGAACGTGACACTTATTAGAAGATGCAGTGACACACTTTATGCTCTGCTGTTCATTGTAAGTCTGCCAAAATATCTTTCTCAGAGAAGAAGAGTATCTGGGTTTTCGATCTTATGTCTTCTGGTATCTAGGGGATCAGCTTTTGGATGTTGGAGGTGCAATTACACAAATGGAATCCACCTTGCTCATGGACCGTTTCTCATCGATAAGTATCCAAACAAAGCCTGTGATATTCCTTCCAGGCGTAACTGTCAAGAAGATTGACGACATAAAATGCATTGATGATTGCTTCTGCTGCCATAGGATGTGTTCGTTTGAACTCTGAAGCGTTCATGTTCTTCAACAACTGGACGCATTAGGAAGATCAGGCAGGTCTAAATCTCATCACCGCAATGGGATGAGCATGTAAAACTACTTCGGTATATTAGTTGCTTGAAACTTCATTGACTGCTGGTTGAACGAGATTGAGTGTTGGCCAGTTTTCATTCTAGGAGCTTTCAAAGGACTGTGATGGAATGTGGCTGGGCTCCACTGAGTTGAGACTCACCCCTAGTCTCTTGGCCATCGAAGACATTGATTGTGCACCTAGGATGGTGCTAATGTTGGTACAGTACTTTGTGCTTAAGTTCGACCGTGTGCTTTTGGCAGTGGTTTGGATATGTAGCAGCGTCAATTCGACCATTTTCCGAAGGAGTCCAACTTCGAATTTCTCCTCTACGTGCTATATTAGCTCTGGCGATTGAATCGGATCGTTGCTAATGCTTCGTCAAAGGGTTCACAAATGATGGGGCAATCCCTATTCCTCCATGGGAACGAAAGAACTGAGAAGTTGATGGAGTCTTTGTCAGGTTTTTCGCACGAATGACTCCAAATGCTTTTGCGTAGGTGGTTTCGTCACCGAACAGCCTTTCCGAATAGACTTTATCCAAGGATGATCGTTCCTGCAATGGCAAAATTGCGCTGATCATCCACCCCTGTCCGTGTAGCGATGAGATGAGCTTCCGGTAGTCCCATCAGTATTGTAGGATGGACATTTGAAAGTTGGGAAGTGGGATAGCCTTCTTGCGATGTATGTCATACCACTCCTGAATCCGGTTTGGGGAGACTGATGCTGCACAAAGCGACATTGATGAATAAGTTTTCCCATTCGTCATGGAGTATGCTCTGTTCCAAATCTCCCAATCTTATCTAGCTTGGAAACTAAAGGTTTACGTAACAGGGCACTACCATAGCCAACTGCCTCAGCCACTTCCAAATTATTTCATTAGCTCCATATGACTATTTAGTACAGAATGACTTCTCCAGGTCAAAGGGTGACAGAGAAAAAAATACTAACCATAAAAAACTTGAAGTCTATTTGACTTAAAAAATCTAACGACCAAAGCACATTCCCTGCAGACACCATTCTATATACATAGTGTAGAGGAGTACTTAAGGTACCTCTCACACACAATTTGGTTCATGTGGGGCTGGTGCCTAGGGGTCATAACCCGAAAAAACCGAGAAAAAAGTTGGTACATTTCTCAATTAAATTAATATTTAAAGGGGTTCCAATTGTCACAACTGAGTGTGGGTGAGTTCATTTTGTAGCTTAGGGTAGCCTCTACAATATAGCACACACATGACCTCTCCAGGTCAAAGGGTGACTGAGAAAAAAAATTCTTACCTTTAAAAAACTTGAAGTCTATTTCACTCAAAAAAATCCACCGACCAAAGCACTATCCCTGCAGACACCATTCCATATACGTAATATAGAGGAGTACTTAAGGTACCTCTCACATACACTTTGGTTCATGTGGGGCAGGTGCCTAAGGGTCATAACCCCAAAAAACTGAAAAAAAAGTTGGTACATTTCTCCATTAAATTAATATTTGAAGGGGTTCCTATTGTCATAACTAAGTGTGGGTGGGTACATTTTGTAGCCCCACTATTCCTGTATGTTGTATATAAATATCAGTGACCCAGGTCATCAGGGGTCACGGGAAAAAAATTCCAAATTTACCCGAAAAACTCAAAGTTCAAAAAATCATATCTCCCTTTCCTGTGAGTCAAAAGCGATTTTGACTTGACCTGGCCACTACTGGGTATTAGGGTCACACAACCATGCAATAAAAAGTTGTGGCCCAGAACCACTCCATAACCGGTAAGGCCCTTTGTGAGTCAATCAGTTGCGTTGTTTTTATCCTCAGTTGTTCTAAAAGTTCCTTCCAAACCGCATGTTTTCGAATGCAGAGTTGGGCAACTATTTTTATTGTGAAATGTTGTTGGAAAACTTACAACTAAAAGGCATACAATTCGTCTTGTTTTGTAATTATTCTGTCAAATATAATACATTTGTTTGCAAACTTGAAAAAATAATAATAGAAAATAATAAAATGAAGAAAATAATTAAAATTTTAGCAATATTTTAATAATTTTCTTCATATTTTGAGTTTTCTGTCCATCACTGGAAGGTGTTTGTTCGTTCCAATGAGTAGCTTTTTGGCTAATTTTTGTGTTTTGAAGAAAATGCGCGAGATTGTGGTCATGAATTTGAATTTTTATTTTCATTTCTGTTGTTGATTTCAATTGATTAATTGTTGATTAGTGAGTGTGGATTTGTTACATTTTGCCACAGGAAGATGTTCCTGTCAGAGACGCTGATGTACATTGCTTGCATGGCACTCACTGGACTCCTCCTCTTCCTCTTTGTATACTTTGTAAGTACAAGTAACATTTACAAGAAAACCGATTTTATTCCGGTATAAAGCAGAATGACCTCGCGTAACCTTTAATACGATGCATAATAAGCAGTATGTTTTGCATTTAATTATTGTTCTATTCAATTTATTGCAGATCATTACACTGTCGGATTTGGAGTGTGATTACATCAATGCTCAGCAATGCTGCTACCGGCTTAACATTGTAAGATCTTAATAACCTCATTATGTGACAAAGTGATGCTAACTAGTTTGATTCCAGTGGGTTGTGCCGAAACTAGTTGGTCTTGGTCTGGTCACCTTGATATTTCTCATACATGGCTACTACATCATGGTCATGGCATGTCTTCCAGCATTGTGTTGGGCTGCATTTGAGTAAGACGATGGAATACTTTGAAGAACTTTGTTGCTAAGAAATGACTTTGGTTTCAGATTTTGGAGAATTCCATCTGGGAATTTAGGAGTCTACGATCCTACAGAAATACACAATCGAGGCCAACTCAAGATTCATATGCGGAATGTTCTACTCAACGTTGGGTTCCACTTGGTAGCATTTTTCGTCTACTTGTACTGGTAAGAGTGGAAGGAATTTTGCATTGTTGAACTTATATTAATTTCAATTTCGTGTGGTTTCAGTATGATCGTGTCCATGCTAAAATCAGATCCAATTCCTTCACCGGTTCTGAATGACTTTGATGAATTCTGAACGCTCCTCTCCTGAACTGAAATTATGGTTTTAGATCTAATCGTCGACCATTATCTTCCTGTAAATCTAGTCTTTGACCTAGATATGTTTAACTTTTTTTAATTTTATAATTTGGACAAATGCTTCTCTAGCTTTTAATACTCGAGTACAGAAAATGACAAGATAAGATTCTGCACATTCAAATGCATGAACAAAGGAGTGTATAATAGGAAATCTAACTTAAATCGATGATTGATTGTGATAGTTGATCTCCCTTCCAACTTTGTTTTTGTAAATAAATTCCATTAGAACCTGTAACGAACTGTTGTATTCGAACTAACTGGAATTAGGAAGTTGAGGTTGACACTAAGCGTGTTCTTTCATAAATGGTAAGCATCAGTTCCATCTCTTCTAATTATGGCTGGTGATTGTAATTAATGAATAATGTATGGATTCTTTGCAGTTGTCTGCGTCTTCTCCATACAAATAGGAAAGTTAATGAGGGAAAGAAGAAGATAAGCAGAGACACGGTGGAATTAGTTTGTGCTTTTTTGCATGTCGATTCTTACCTTCGAGCATTTTCTGATTGGAATTACGGTGAGGATGAGATGTGACTTGTCTTATCTGAACTATTTCTTTGGGGCATCTGGAGAATTGGAGAGAAATCTGGAGAACTGTTGGAGATAAATCTGAATAATTGTTGACGCCATGAGTCCAAAGAACAAGAAAACTGGAGCGGACGAACACCCTGTCTCTGTCTACTACGGAGGTTACCAATCCATTGGGGAATTCAAAAGTACGACTTAACTTCATTACTCTCCTAATTACTTTAACCTTTTTGTCCAAATGAATTTCCTGATGCAAAAGATTAGGCACTCATTGTTTCCTGGAAAGTGGAATACTTTTCTCCAATTTTCCCTGACTATTATTAATACAGATAGTCTCAGAATGACTGATTTTGGTAGTTTGTGGAACTGCCTGACTTGTGGTAAACAGCGCATGCGTAAATAGCACATTTCTTTAACTTTTTGTTTGACACATGGGTTTTTCCGTTAGGATCAAGGCGTCTCCAGGGTCCATTTCGTGTCTTGGTCTTCTGCCTCTTGGCCATTTTCCTGCCGTGCCTCTTCATCGTCGCTCCACTTTATATTCGGTATGAAATCCACAAGGACGTTGCTTACCACTTGGGGGAATCTGACCTCGTCACCGTTGACCAACCAATTTCCACCTTCTGGTGTTCAGGACAAGAACTCAGGATGAATGCAACATTCCATGCCTACCTCCTAGACGAAAAACCGAAAATATCTGAAGATTTGAAACAGATTGAAATGCAAAAGCATATGCAATTGGCCGATGACACGCTCGAGTACTGGGGGTTCTTTCTGCTCCAAGGATCAAAAGTCACGCTCTCAGTGTGTTCTAGGTTGGAATCCAATAATATTAAAATTAGCTTTCATTATTCTAGTTGTGGCTTCGCTTCTCCTATTTTTTTAATGTTTTTTTTTTAGATTTGACGGTGCGAGACTAATGGTGGTGAAGGGGACAAAAAATTTGAAGCACTGCGCCCTGATTGACCCCGCTAGAAACGACGACCAGATTGACCCTTGGGAAGAAGATGTTTCTGCTCCACAAGGGGAAAAGATAGAAGTTACTTTTCAACAAGGGGAGACTCCTGGGCATCCTCCACCATCAAAAAAGCACAAAGGAGCCACTACGGAAAGCTCACTGTCGCTTGGATCGAATGCGCAGGATGGAAAGAATGACTCTGTCACAAGCACTTTGGCATCCACTGCCGTTGAGGCCAATTCTTCCAAAGCAGCTCGTGGGAGACGCCGTGGATGGAATTTCGCTACAACCGGAGCTCCCATCCCAACTTTAGAAAGTGATGAAATTCGAAACGAGAAACCAATCGACTTGGAAGGGAACATGAAGACTTTACACGAAAATTTGAAAGTTTTACGTCACAAAAATCGAGCAGTTCAGCGTAGACTCAATCGAACACGGCGATTCATCATGACCGAAGGTTAAATTGTAGGTTTTAGGGCAAGTATAGAAGTAATTTATTTTGCAATAGATGAGCCTCACTACGACGACGACGAGTATCAACACAGAGAGCATTTGGATGACGGTGAAGATGTAGAGGAAGTGGATGAAGATGAGGATGTGCCACCCAATCCAGTGGGGGTTTCTCCAGGTCGGTTGAGAGTTGAGAGTCATGCTGAGCTGGACGAAGAGGTCATTGACGAAGAGGATATTCGATCTTCTGGTTCTTCATTTGCCAAAAATCTTTGGGAATGTTACGGTGGTGACACTCTGTTTACACAGACATTCAACCCAAGTCCCCGTTGCCAAAGTCAAGACGCCATGATGAAGTACGCGAGGATGAAGATGGTCCATGAAGTCACTTCCACTGGTTACTATTACTACATCTTCTACTCAGACAACGACATCGTTTCTAATGACATTTTTGCCCGTTTCAACATTGAAAAAGTAGAATATAGTTTCCCCAACTACACCAATTCCTGTTTGAATTCCACCCATTGCTCCTTGCCCTTGGCTTTTTTCAGTTCAGAAAAAGTACTGCTGGAAGTGCCACTCCAGGATGGTGTTTCTGATGAAGATGCACTCGACCAAATGGTCCTTATCTCCACTTGCAGGCCAAGGCTAGGAGTCTACCTACTTTTCCCAATTGCAAGTCTCGTCCTCATCATCTCTTGTGCTTTCATCTAAAGCCACAACACACACAGACCGGGAGACCTTAGTTTTAGATGAAAACGTATAAAATCCTATCCTTTGCCATGGTAAGTCTTTTTCATGCTTTTAGAATTGCGCTGAACACTTTAATAATAAATTATTAGATAAATGTGTGTGCGTACAGTCGTTATACCTTGCAGTATTGCTACTAATTTTCAATTTATTTTGTGCATTTCCAATCAATTTGAAATAATTCCAATGAAAACGAAAAGTGTATTACGAAGTATGTATATTGCATACGTATTTCATACGTATTATGTTCTGTATGTTACATTTAGGCTAATGGAAATAGACAAAGTAGTGAAATTGTTTTGTCAATTGTAGCATTCAAGAAAGTGAGGAAAGTGGTTTCATCAAGGTAGAAGTAGTGACCAACGTATGGTTCAAATGGGCGGAGACACGCAATAACTCGTTTCTTCATTTTGAATTTTCGTTTGTTTCCATTCCTGGCGTAGAACTGTCGCCATTTCTGAAAGTGAGACAGACATATCCCATTCATTCTTCCAACGGCAGAGAGGACACCGGACGTGTACACGGTAGCAGATACGCCAAATCCCAAGCTGACCAGACGCTCCATCCAAGGCCCGTTGTAGCCAACAGCAAAGTAGAAGAACAGTGAAACGAGAGTGGTGATGAGGGTGAGTCCTTGGGCAAGAAATTGGCGACTGATGATTACCAGTATGACTTGGAATAGGTATTGTGTCCTGTACTCGGGAATTGCATTGTCAGGATGGTTCATGAAGGTTACCGGAGGTGATTCATTTCTGTCCAAACTGTAACATTGACCTTTTTATTAGTTTTTTTTAAGTAAATGTAAAA
>VNWY01001410.1:0-15561 GCA_009869845.1 Pseudachorutes palmiensis | reverse complement strand
TCTTTGCCGAATTTTTCTGGGGGCTGGGATTTTTTTGTGACAAAGAACAAGCACTTTTGCATTTCTAGAAAATATTAGGAGGGAAAATGTACGCGCCCAAAAATTTCCAGGAATTTTTTTATGTTTTTCTCTTTACTTATGGGACATGCTTTACTTTCTCATTATGCCAAAACTCAGCTTAAAGAACGCTTTGCTACTTTGTTACACCATTTTATGTCGTTATATATGAAAAGTGAATGGACACACTACTGACACGGTTTCTGACATATATAACCCCCATTACGCAGTTTGACTGTTATTAGAAACAATTAATCCATCCAATTATAAGAAGCTCTGCGAATTAGTTCATTTTAGCCGGTGTTCGACGCCGGCGCACCTAAATGGAATCTTGAGTTCTGGACAAATGTTATGAATTTGGGTCGAGATGTTTATTTCCATTAATAAGCTGTATAATCTGTCTTTATTGCTTTAGGTCACTGAGGTCATGTCGTATGTGTTCGTTTATAACGTTCTTTGTGTGTGTTTTGAAGGGATTTGTTCATTTGGGGTGCATTTCTGTTCCAGTTGTGAAGAGAGGGAGAGTGCTTCCTCCCACAGAGTCTCCTTCCATAATAATCCCACTTTATAAAGAGTCTGTCTTGACATTAGGATGAGCACAGAGGCTCAGAGGCTGACATCCAAGGCACAACTGTCATCAATTGACAATCAACAATGAAAGGAAACGCTTGACAACAGGAAAACAAAGGGTACCTCATGTAACTTACCATCCCTCAACAAAGGAAACAAACCCACGCTTCCTCCATATCAACAAGTCAATTCAAACAACTGTCAGTTCACTCCAGTCCCCAATTTGACAGGATGAACGCATTATTGGCCAAAAATCAGGAAACAATGGAACATCAACAAGATTATCCTCTCGCACAACTTCCAGGTAAACAATACAAAAATAATCAATTACTTTTAGATTAACACCTCTCCTCTTGTCACACATCATGATTCCATAAAATCTTTCCATTTGCTTCCGGATCCAGGCACTAGTTTTTAAAGGTAAATATTTCCAATTTTTAGACTTCCCTTCATTTATACTTAAATGGCGTGGTAAATTGATTTCCAATTGATTTTTTCCAATCATAAAATGCAAAACGTCATTTGCCATTTAATCTGTCGTTTTGTGCGTGCTTGTTTCTTTGTCTTATTGCTAAAACTCACCCACTACCACACTGCCCCAAGCTATAAAAACTTATAATGTCAAGTTCACCTTGGAACGACGTCATGTCTTTTACCATTTCCATAACTTTCGACTGGACATGGCACAAAAGTTTGCCAAATTAGTTTTTGACATGTCGCCTTTCCCATTTATAATTCATAAACTCCGAAATTCACACGAACCTAATGACTTTTGTTTTAAAACAAATCTGCAATCTGCAGAAAAATGCTAACACTAATACATACATCCGTCTGCTATACTGTAAATTGCTAGATTCTCCGCAGCTTCATGTTTTTCTCGTGACAGACGGTGTCTAGGTTATTGACTGCAGCTCTTTCATTATCATCATCATCGGAAAGTTCACGCACACGCCTTTGTACTAGCATATAGTAGCGCTGTTCCCAAATGAAATGGAATTAAACTCCTTTTGCACGCCATAATTTCTGGAAAATGAAGGAAATCCATTGTAATCATAAAACTGAAATCCCACCATTTTGGACTGCGATAAAGCACAATGAATGGGTAGTCGATTCGGATTCCAGACTGGACGACGAAGACCATTAATTTTTTTTATTAAAGGAATCTTAAAATTTATTTGCCGATTGCAATAAATGTTCGTAGCAAGACGCGTAGATGGGAGTCGATATCTAATTTTAGCAATGGAAGAATACAATATTGGTTTTATATTGTCTTATATTGGATGAAAATCGTTTGACGGGTGCGTTTTTGCCGGCCCTAAATGTCGCACTCTAATGTCGTTTTACTGTCTTTTAGCACTGGAGACAAAACATTTATTCATCGTTAATTTTAGCTGTTTATTCCTTCGTTTCTGTATTCCATTGTTCTCTCTCAGCACTATAGCTTCCTAAATTGAGTGTGAGCTTGTGGTAATTTGTACCATTGCCAAGTAAAAGTGTCATTAAGGCAGAAGGTAACTCGAATGTCAAAATTGACAAGGGTTCCCAGAGTACCCATTTGATGATACTGATGAATTACATTCAAGAATTCTTGTGAGAAGTTTAATTAACAAAAGGTCCTGAGATTGCTCTTGAGTCCACTCCAAGGTCATCCCCCCATTCTTTGACTTTGCACGACCAAATGAATTACACTTCCTGGTCTTATTGCCATGGTCATCTATTCCGACATTTTGACAATTCCTTACATAGCACTAACGCACCGTGGCGTGCATTCTGTCCTTTTTGAGAACCCGAGGAAATGAATGATGGCTAGCAGGTTTGATATCCGTCTCTCCATCTCCATTCATTCTCATTAAATTATTCTAAGCATTTCTGGCCGCATCTAAATTTGCGGTGACATTTCCTCCGGAGTTATCACTGCGTTCTAAAGACACGAATCCAAAGAATGCTAATGCACTGTTGAAGAGAGGCACTAAAATAATAACGCTCTTCTGTCGCCTTTTTTTTTGCACATTCCCATGTGATAAAGAAAGTGGAGATGGAGACACTCCAAAAGTCTCGCATCATACGCAGGAATAGCAATCCTGCGTTCTAAAATAGATTCTGATGCTCGAAAGTTTAAAACATGGGTTCTTGCTATTTCTAAAAAGTCAACCCAAGTCAACTTGCTTCCGTATGTACCTGTTGGTTGGAGTTCATTGGCCTCCTCCTGACCCCAGCTCATGCAATGTTTTGACGTTGATGAGTGAGTGAGGGTTGTTGATGTGTGTGGGAATATCCAGGGATGATGCTCTCTTTGTCCATGACAGACAGACACACCATGCCAGCAGGATTCCATTGACACTTTCATCTGTGCGCGCAGCCTCGTCATCTCTTTTGTTCATAAGGTTAATCGCTTCTCAGGCTGATCTCGCACTACCGGAGCATGTACCTTATGAATTTCTCTAATGAGGCATCCTGCCATTTTTACAAAAACACTGTGGAGCAGTAGGGCCATGGTGCAGGGAGCTCTTGATCCCAAAATCCAGTCTTTGAATTCTGCATTACAATTTCTGGTTGGTTACATTCAACGACATATACAAAGTTCACCCATTCATAAGATCGTCGTCCGACATTTTATCACAGTCTCATATCTCCGCTAGATTTGGCTCTCCCTCTTGAACTGAGAGAGGAGTCGTGAAGTCTCCATGTGACGCTGTCACTCTTAAAATGTGCAAATAGAAATGTCAAAAGATAGTTTCTGGAATCTCTGGAGTAGGAAACGGCAAACAAACATTTATTGTCTGTTTACTTCTGGTCGGGCGGATCTTATTTTGATTTTCTGTGGTCAATAATTATTAAAGCGCTGCGGAGGAAGGTTGAAAAAGTTCGGTGCGTAGAAGGAGTTTTTGCGGTTGAGGATTCCAGGGGGGATCCGCATTCGGGTATTTCGATGTGGCTTAGTTGAACAGGTGGTGGTGGGGTTTCGGGTCTTAAGTGACAAACGAGTAGTCAAGTGTTGGTCATGTCAAGTGGCCCAATGGTAGGCCCAAAGCTTGTACTAATAGGGTTGACAGCTTCACGTTGTTCTCGATGAGGTTCAAGTTACACAAGGTTTGTCAACATGGGAACTTCATCTTCATCCCCCCACATGCTCATTGAAATTCAAAACTGAAAACGACTCCACTTATTTGCATTTCCTTTGCTCCCCCACTTAGCATGTGGCGTGTTGAAGTCTGCATTTGGCCACTTACATTAACACATGGAATCTCAGAATACCCCTTGGTCCAAACACCATGTACTTATGCAAAATAACCACGTCCATTGAATTGCAAATGGGGATAAGTTTCCACTTCTATTAGGCCATATGCATCACCCATTTTGGTCCGAGGTCACTCATGTAATTTCTCAAAACGTGGGAGAGTTTGAAATCCAGCGCCGCCATTCATCTGTAGCTCATTTTTGTGGGCAACAGGCTTGGATTTTATGACGATGACGGAGGGATGTGAAGGACCTGACGAAGGGTTTATCATTTTCAACCTAAAGATATAATGAAGTCCACACCCCCTTGGCCCTTTGGTCCCTAAACTGTCATGGACGTCTTTGGATGATAAAATGGTACGAAATGTGGTCTAACATCCCCGCCTCTCACATCCTCCTCTGTCGATGGAACACTAATTAAATCATGTTCCAATAACATCCTTGCGGTTACAAGCATAGATTATAAGCCAAGAGATAATCCAATGTGCTCCATAGTGCTCTTAGAGGGGCGCTTAAGTTTGAATAATTGACGTTGAGTAAAGTGGTTGTGGTAAGAGTCGATGAGGCAACCACTGCCCAGTTGCCCTGCCTGAGCTCTGTGTTGACACAACTTTATCTTGACACTTTTCTTCTCGCGCATACAGTCAAAATAAGAGCCCGGCAAACCCACTCGTTTTTTGCACATAAATTGAAGGACCATGGCCTACATTTTGCAAACGTCAAAGAAGAGACGCATTTAATTTTTGCTGGTGTGTGTGTCGGTTGCTCTTCCTCCTACTCAAGTCAGCTCCTTATTTACACATTTGGCAATTTATGGACTATACTTGGGACGATAAGAGACAGTGGATTTTTTTATAGTGAATGAAAAAGATGACATTCTTCCAGGGTTATCAGGACAAAACTCGTTTGACAGATCAGCACTACTTTATAGCTCAAGTGGACCCAGTCAGGAGTTCTGGCCAATGGGCGAGCTTTATAGTCCTGGCTTTTTTTTTTTATTCATTCTCACACATTTCCCAACTGCGACGGAAGCACATGGACAAAGCTCCAGTGTTCAAGACCTTGAAAATCTCGCCTTGTTGAAAGGAAGAAAGGGTTCAGTGTGTCAGGTTCTCTCCGCAGTCCAGCAAATTCGTTTTGATGGTAGATGCTCACCAGAGCAAAACGGATGAAAATTGTTGGCCAATTTTAGATTAAAATTCAGTTTCAAGGATAACCGCCCCTCATGAAAACCACCAAATCCCGAACGAATCTTTGTCGTTTAGATCATGACGACAAGGAAAGAGAATCCCACACTGTGTGGAGTCTTATTTCTAGTAATGCCATTTCCTATTCTCTTTTGGCTTGTCAATTAGCACTTCCTTCATCGGCCAACAGGCTCTCGCAGTTCTCAAATTTTTGCAGAATTGGAAATCCGCCAGAACATGAGCTCACGCACGGGAGACTAAACTCGGATTTTATGCATAGCGTTCTCTGCGTGTCGAGTCTAGCCACGTGGATCATTTATTTGTCGGGTCCGATTCAGGGTTGACCTCCTTTCTGACAAGGGACCTTGCCCTGATCCTAATCACAGTCAGTTGCATTGACTCTGAACTTAACAGTGCCACATGAAGGGTTTAGTATTGATTGGATGACACGGAATGACAATGAGATTTGAATTGGGGAATCAAAAACAGAAATGCATGAGTGAGCGACGGGGTTTGTTGTTGCTCAAATTATTCGCACTTTAGTTGATGATTTATTCAATGACCCTGGGGTCGGTTTTCCTTGCTTCCTCATCACTCTCTCATGAAATTCTCGTCTGGACTGTATTTTGCTAGTTTGCTGAACGAGGAATAATAATGCAGAATAGCAGAATCTGCTATTCTTCATCCACCTCCGTTCGAGCTAAAAAGTTTCTCTTGAGAGTCTCCTTTTAGCC
This sequence comes from Pseudachorutes palmiensis, assembly GCA_009869845.1. Classification (NCBI taxonomy): domain Eukaryota; kingdom Metazoa; phylum Arthropoda; class Collembola; order Poduromorpha; family Neanuridae; genus Pseudachorutes; species Pseudachorutes palmiensis. The sequence continues at coordinate 9,776 of VNWY01001410.1, read as the reverse complement.
CAGACTTCTCAAGGATCTATTTTTTGCGCGAGACTCAAGGCCTTCATCCATTTCTCCGTAGTTTGGGAAGCAGTATTATAAATATTGAGGTGACACAGACACTCTCAGACATGAGCAGGCATTCTTATCAAATGGCTGGAATTGAGAATTGGCGATATGGAATTGGGAATTGGCTCGTTTACACATGTAATAATGCCACCTTAGACAATTCGCTTTGTGGTTCCAGTAATCATTCTTTTCTGCGACTCAAAATAGACCCTTGTCCGCCTTCTTAACCGCTCGTTTATTGTTTCAACCAGCCATATTTGTAGTCCGGGACGTGGCAACTTTTAATGGCATTCTCCAATAACGCACTCACTGCCTCGCTTCAGAACGACAAAAGAAAATGGATGCAAGGATGTCTTTTCTTTGTGTGGGTTGATGCGAATCGAGAGCCAGGAAAATCCTGTAAAAATAGAATCGGAGCGGGATCTTGACGCAAAATTATGCCTTGTTGGCGGATTGAAGGAGTTTATTACCCCGATTTAACACTCAAGCGAAGACTTTTAGTGGATTAATTTGAAAAAGGTATTTCTGGAAAATGTAGGCTTGAATGGGCGTGTCAGGGCTGATAGAAAAAGTTTTTGCTGAGTGAGCTCCAGGAAGATTTGGAGACATGACAATGTAGGTGACTGGGACACGGAGTCTGGTTGACAGAAAGTGACAGGGCAACACTACATGCTTGACAGCAAAGTCAACTTTTAGACGCGCTCTTTAGTCTTGCTGGGATTCTAAGGAGGCATTAGGCAACTCTGTTGGCCCACCTCATCATCACCCACTTGATTCCTTCGCAATTGTCTATCTCTGATTGAGGAAATGTTACGTGTGTTTAGTCAATTAGTGGGGAATGGAAGTCTACTCACGTGGGAGCAATAAAATCGAAATGCTGCCCCTGGTGACCTTGGGAACTTGGTATCTACACGTAGGAAATGTAGCCCTACTTGTTCAACTCATCAGTCATTTGCTAATTAATTCAGATGTGGGTATGTTCGAGGGGAGCAGCACATGCGTGGCAATGGGGAATATGGCCACCGATCACTATTAACGTGGATTAGCATAATCCCTCAATTTCCCAACGACATTTGCAACAAAGTCTCAAATAGAAGATGGGCCTGTAAAGAGTTTTGGCTCAATTCCTAATCTTCATCGTCTGTCTCGAGGTCACCTTTTCTTCTGGGTTCAACCGAGGAGGGCTTGCGCAATGCCCCAGAGTCACAAACTCATTAAACAGTCTATACCTCAGTTGACATTTGACTCCTCTTTATTTCGCGCTGATTAGCAGCTGAAAAAGTTTGGGCTTCTAATAAGCCTTACTATTATGACGGAAATGTCAAAGTTTGTGGATTGGAAGTGCCAATGGAAGCTTTCGCTTTCTAAGTGGACGAACTTTTTGGCATGTACGATGATACACAGGCTGTTTAGCTTGGCTTAATGTTCAGTATTTTTCTAGCCGGATATGAATCATAATTTCAGTCAGACTGCATCTTAAGAGTATAAATAATTAGCGGGGTTTCAGATATAGCCCTATGGGGTATCAGACGCGAGATCTCTGAATGGAAATTGACTTTGTGTTCACACTCTCTCAGCCTTTCTCGGTGATTTCTTCTTATTTCTCTCGGTGGTGAAAATCCAAAGATGCTGCTTGGATTATACGGAATGCTGCTTTTGGTTCAATGACCTTTTGGATAAAATGTTTTCTTGTTTACATTTGGTACTAAGCAAAGACTTATCGTGCATGCACACACACCGGGGTAGTCATATCACTCGACCTCGTTCAAGTAGGCTCGGTCACCCGAATTGCGATGGGAAAGCAAAGAGCCGTCGCTTCCCAACTTGAGCGACTCCACGATTGTCCAAGAACGCTTTGTATTCATAGAACTCCTTCTCCTTCCCTCTTTAATTCATAAATTATGTTTGCTTGATTATGAATTACTGATGTTTGATTTTATGTTGCAGTTCGTGAGAGATACCCGTCCACGAGCACAACGGAAGGAGACGACTTATCCTACGGGTCAGATATCGAGGAGAGTTCCCTGCGTTCCCTGGAAGTATCCCACAAAGGCCGGCCCATCTTCACCTTGCCTAAAAGCCCCACCCATGGCAAGGAACCAATCGAACGGAAGAAACGAGGCACACTGCCAAAACAAGCAGTCACGCTTCTCACCCAGTGGCTCTACGACCATCGCTACAACGCCTATCCCAGCGAGAGTGAAAAAGTAGAACTGTCAAAACAAGCCCAGCTCTCACTTCTCCAGGTAAGGTATAGTCTCGCCAGCTTACTCTTGTGTACATAAACAGAGTCGCTGTCAGACCAAGGCGGAAGTAAACCGAATTTGGGTTTTAACATGCCTCGGTCATGTTTTATTCCACAATCGACAAGACTGGAACTACGTCGGCACTAATTGATGTGTTTTCATTTTTGTAGGTTTGCAACTGGTTCATTAATGCAAGGCGTCGGATTCTTCCTGAAATGATCCGGAGCGAAGGTCAGGATCCCCAGCATTTTACGATTTCACGGCGAGCAACGAATCGAAGGAGACGACAGCCCCGGAAGGACTCTGGTGGCTCCCAAGGCAAATCAGAGTCACGTGATTTTTCCACATCGGACGGAAGCAGCAGCGAGAGCGAGGAGGTCTATCAGTACCAACATAAAAAGCGACGAATCCTCCAAGCATACTCCAACAATCTCACAAAAGCCGCTGCTCCGGAGAGTACTAGTGACGGGGGTTCTTCGTCTGGAAGTGCTCATGGCTCAAGTCCTACTAAAATCCTTAGCCCTAACGAACTCTATAAATGGCAACAGTCCCTGCAAGCGACCAGTTATCCTTCTTCTCCAAAGAAAATGGGCATGAAGCGAAGCCCAGTCCAATCCCAATCAATTCCCTCTCCGTCAAATGAAGTTCAAATCAATTCAGAGCCCTTCCATGGCTTCGTCAAGGACAACTGTCCCCTTCCCCTCTTGCCAAATGTACTCAAACCACTGAATCAAAACTCAAGACCGATGAACACGCCTTTGTACGTGGCAGAGTCCAATCCAAATGTGTCGCGTACCACTGCGACATCCAGCCCAGTTGAGAATATTCCTACAACATTGGGGAAGATGGGTGACGGGTCTTCTGGACACTTTAACAGTGCCCACTATCCCTTTTACCTTCTCGTCGAGGCTGCAGTCCACATGAGGGAAATTGAACTCCGAATGCAGCAACCTGCTCAGTGAATGGACATACATTTCTATAAATTAACGCAAAAAACTCGCCTAAAAAGCCGACGAAACTATTCGAATAGTCAGCGTACTTAATGCACATTCGTGCCAAATGTGCAAATATACTTTTGTTCACCTTTCGATCTTGTGCTGCTTCATTGACCTCGGCCTTTCAGGATAAACCAGAGCATAGTCAGACTTTTGTGATTCAGATTTAGCATTGTATTTTTTGTACGACGGACTTCTTATATAACCCTTAAAATCTCACCTTTATTTTGTATATTTCTAAGGGCCAGCTCATATTTATAGACAATCGTATTTCTCGTATTTCTCTAAGGGTTATCTTTACTTTCTAATTTCATCTACTCATTCAGACACTTTGGCATTTTAGCTTGCATTTCTGTAAAACTAAAAAACAACTTGCTGCACTGAACTAAACAAGCAGGAACTTTTGTATTACTCAAGAAGCAACAACATATCTTCGACATTTCTGGTGTGCAGGTGAGGTGAAAATGTAGTCTGTGGAATTAATTTTTGTTTTGCTCAACTATATGTTAAGGACTATTTGTATAAACGGGGTTGAATTTTTCTCTTATTTTTGTTTTGTTTTGACCTTTAACTTTTAATTGCGATTAGGCTTAAGGTACACTGTATTTTCGCAAGTTAGTTCTGGAGATGAAAAATAATGTCCACTGGATTAAGTTGCGAGTATTTACGGGACGAAATCGTTAGGCAGAATTTTAGTAAACGAATTTCAGTTTGTTGCCGGGAGTGGCGAATATTAGTTAAATGGCGACCACTAGTCGATTCATATTCCGGTAAATCTAGTTTTATTGAAATCCGTTTTGGCTGAGCAAAATCAAAATCTAAATTAGCGTTCTCACTTTCGTATAAGGAACAAGTATGTACTTAGTAATGAACTGTGTAGTTGGTAGTCGTTCAAATTACTGGGATTGATCCCAAGCAACAACTCAATTTCGTCAAATAAAATGACAAAAAAAAAAAACTACTTTGTGAGTCCTTGTCCTATTTAAATTAATAAGGTGTTGGTCTAATAACGATCTTTATTTTTATCAATGAATTCCTTTAGCCAATTGCACCTACCCAAAATAAGGAAACTCGAGTTCTCTGGGGAAGTAAGACAGCTCGACCTAGCGGGTCAAGAGAGGTAAGCTTTCGAACGCATCTCAACCTCGAGTTTTCCAAAAGAAAACATTAAAACCAGCGGATGAGAGATTTGTGTTGGTGCAATTAATTGGGTTAATTAATAGTAACTTCCAAACCAAAGCCGTACAATTCTTCAAACTTCGAAACATTTGGGTAACTTCAAGTCTGGTAGGCAGGAAAACCCCACAAAACCCCTCATCTGTTACTTTTACATCAGTTAATTAAACCCCTGATAAAAATCAAAATACAACGCAGTGCAGTTGAGAATTTGATTCCTCATTATCAAATAAATCTCCAATTGCATTTCAGACAGAGCGCGAAAAGGGCGTGTGAGAATTAGTGGAGACTAGTGTCATTCTAAATATCCTAATTATTTTCTAGGAACAGTTACAGTGGAAACATTACACAGCAATGCCTGAGCAGAGTGACCAAAGGGTACTTAAGGAAATTGTGATTAGTCGCAGCGTTGCTGACAGTTGGGCTGAGGCCAAGAGTGAATGCTCCCTGGTGACGATCTTCGACGACTGGAGTAGGTGCATTTGCCGTCATCGCATCCTAGAGAACTGTGTCATTCGGAACGACAACAATGGCCAGACATTGATCGTGGGAAACGTCTGCGTCAACAAGTTTGGAGAGAAACGTCTCACCGTGACGAAAGCATGTCGAATTTCACTCAAGAAACTGCACCGGGACACGAATGGATCCAAAGCAAGCAAGGCGTTGCTTGAATTTGCCAAACAACTGAAGATCTTGAGCCCTGCGGAAGTGGCTTCGTACAGTCGATACAAGAGCAGCCGGGAGGACTTTGCAATTGAGCATAGAGTCAAATGCAACCACTTGATGGTGTACGGCTTCACGTCTTCTCGTCCACAGTGTGCCTGCGGTGAATACACGCAAAACCCCGAACAGGGGTCAACGAGTATTTCTACTCTTGTCTAAGTGGAAGATACGACATCAACAATTTATGGACCCAGACTGCGATTTCAGCGAGTCAATCAACGACCAAGCTCGAGCCCCGTACGAAGATTCGGATTACCTCAACTCCATCGTAGAGGCTCAGTCTCAATAACAATTAATGTGTGAAAGTTTACTTGTTTGTTTACACGCATAAAACAGACAGACTGTTTTATGCTATTTATGCTATTTATACTATTTATGCAGAGGAAATAAATAATAAAACTGAATTTTCCTCCATTTTCAAGGGTTTCAATTGCCCTTTAATACTCGGTTTGCACAAATACCCTTTGATTGACATGAAATTCCTTATCTAACAGACCGTGGGAACATAACATAATTATAATATAGTCGTTCAAAACAAAATGATCTCCTGGAACAAAATTGCAGAAACGAAGCTATTATTAGTAGTCGGTAGTTTTTATTCCTATGCTTCCATCAGGTTCAATCCATCCGGTAGTTTTGAAACGTTAAAAACTTTTACTTCGATATCCACATTCAATGTTTTCTCCGTCGCTGGTTCCTCTTTATCCAGTAGACCGTCAAGGAATTCCAGCCCTTCATACTTCTGGGATGCAAATTTTGTTTCAGGGAAGAGGAGATTTCCGTGCAGATCAAAGGCCAGGATATAAGTTTCGGTTGTATCTCCATCTTCAACTGTTTTGATGGCTGCAATAACGGTGTCATTCGTGCTTGGAACAAACTCAAAAGCGGAGAATCCATGCGTTGGAACCAAATCCCCAACTCTGTGTACCTTTTAAAATTCCAAAAACCGAATATTGCCCATTAAGATTAGGCAGGGGCTCCCTCTACCTCTATGTTGTCAAAGTCCACATCCGCAAGAAGATACACGTTTGACCCTTTCTTAGCGTCGATCTCGGCTGAGTATTCGACATCGCTCACTCGCCTAGGAAGAATGACCCATTGCTTCAAAGCTTCGCTCCATTGAATAGCTTCGCTCCATTGAATAGCTTCATTCGTGATGTGACCTGTGAAATGTAAATATTTTTTTTTTGTAATTATGTCAGTATTTTAAATTGTGCTCACCTGGATCTTTCAGATTCAACTTGTCGAACATTTTTTGATAGTTCCTGGTCCAATTCACGTGTCGCACGGCTCCAGCGCTGTTGATATATTTGACATATTTTGTCTCCCTTGTGTTTCCGTGACCGCCAACAATCAACTCCCCATTTTTGACTGCTCCATTCACATTTAAAGCCTATTAGAGTGCACTGTTTTAGCCCTTTACCGCCAAATCGAATCTTAATATCGAACCTTTTGGGCCTTCGAAATTGCTTGTGGCTAAAATCTCCCAAGGGATTGGCACAATGTCCAATGACATCTCCGATATTGGCAATTGGTAGAGAACACCAGTACTGTCGTCACAAGAGTAGAGCTTGCCGTTGAATATTTTAAGAGTGGAGAGCTCCATTCCACGACCGCCGAAAGCAAGCTTGTTCAATATTTCGTGGTTATGGATTTGATGGTCCTTTGTCGCATCCAGCTGAATGGTTACCTGAATATGTACATTCAATTTCATCATTAGCAGCAGCAATTGTAGGATGCCAACAATTGTGTAGCTTGCATTAAATGGGCGCTCCTTATCTCCAGTTTCAATCAAATCCAAGGTGCCTTCACGCAAGAATGCGGCACGGCTTCCAGTTTCTTTCAGCTTCCCATGGTCAAGTTCTAGCAACGGTGAATTCTTATCCAGGTCACTGCGATACCGCCAAATCGTAATGCTTGTCTATTAAAATTTCGAGCGGTAGTAATGTAAAAGTGTTGAAATGTGATCTAGTTTAATTTACTTGATTGGAGAAGTTTTATTTTTCTTGTCGCCATCGCCATCTGCTTTAAACATTCAATTTATGCTTAATATTAATTTATTATAAGTTTCAGTTGAAGTGCTCACCTGACGACACAGACGAAAGTGCCAGAAAAACGAGGATAATTAGTAGACAGTTCAAGTACATTTCTTCAACTTTGACCTGTTAGCAATACAGATAAAAGTAAAACTAAATTATGCAAGCGACTTAGAGTTGAACTCAAAGAAGTTAGTTTAATTATGCGGTGAGATTAAACAGTTTGTGGTGAACTTTCTTATTCTTTTAGTATTCTTATCGTCATGTTTCCTTAGCATTGACGACTACATAAATTACGATGCCACAGTGGTGAACCAATTAAGAACTTAAAATCATACAGCAACAAGCGGAAGTAATTCCGCGTGCATAATAAAGGTTAAGGTAAATGTGTTGCTACCCGGTTGAGCGTTTTATTTAAAGTCAGCCTTCTGTCACCCAGCGATTATATAAAGCTCAGATGTGGGTGGGTCCTTCCGCACAAAGCTTACCAGAGATTATTAGCGTAGCTGGGTTGAAATTAACACCGGTTGAACCACACTGTTCAATTATAACCTAAATTGATGCTATAATTATGAATTAACAACTAAAAAAGAGTTCATATAATTATCGTGGGTGGGTCACAAAATCCAAGTTTTCAGGCTTATATATTTAATAAAATAAAATCAAGGGATCTTTGAGATGAACTGAATCCTAGTTAGTCAATGAGGTATTCTGGAGGGAATCGTTATCGTTACCGTTAACCTTGCCAGTTCAGATATTCCTATCTTTCTGCTGGCTACCACACCGTCATCCCCGGGGATGCAGTTGTTCGGAGAGGTGATAGACGCATTCGCACCCCGTGGGATATTTGCTAGGCAAGGCTGACCGGTCAAGGACGCCGACACTCCATCACGACAAATACCCCAACATCATCCTCTCGTCAACACAACCACAACCCCAGAGACTCCAGTTCATAGGCAGCCTAACTAGCCACTTTGCATACTTGATAACGGAATCAGACTGGGTTGAGACAAGGGAAGAACCATTGACAGAGTCTCCTTTTTGGGTGGCTGTAGGAATCGAACCCACGACGCTTGGCAATGACATTAGGCGATTGAGCGCTCTAACCATTACACCAAACCGGCCACCCTTTTATATATTTAATGTATGGTCCCTTGATACATTATTAAGTGGTTTAGCTTTAGGTTGAAGCTACTTTACGCATTTCTCCTGTCTGTCGGTCGTCTGTCTGTCGTCCTTCAATAACTAAGGAACTCCTGGACAGGTTTCAAATCTGTTTTCAGTTATGAGTTCCCCATGATCCGAATATGGAAACGCCGTATTGACATTGACCGGAAGTGACCTTCCGGGTCAAATGTCAAGCTCAAGTTGGCAATACCTCATAACGTGAAAAACCGCTTCTACAAAAGTTTTTCATCTTGGAAACACTTTATTTTTTATTTTTTTATTTTATTTTTAACTTTTTTATATGACATTTTGACCTGTGACCGGTGACCCGCTGTTGAAGGTCAAATGTAAAAAACAAATGCGGAATTTTTAACGTCTTTTTCGTTTGTTTTATTCTAATCTACGTTTTTATCGCTCCACATCACGTATCTACTCCGCCACTTAATTATACCCGTGTTGCCCCGGTTTATTATTTTCTGGGTCTTAAGCATTACCAAAATTCGTTAATTCCTGCTAGATTTAACAGAAGACTCAGTTAAATAATGCAAAATAATAGGGTCTTTAATCAAATTATTTCGGTTCTTAATGTATGAGTCCAATTTTGAGCATGCAGTCACTCAATTTGTTTTAAAGTTTATATAATGGAATGTGTCTGGAATTGATGAAGTTATTACTTTTTATACTATTTTATACACTGGGTTATTTCTCACACATTACAGACATTCTTACGTTAATACAGCGACTTGGGGCCAATGCAATACTTGACAATGCCTTTTACCGTAACCAGCGTGGATGGGAGGAGTGAGTGTGTTGAGTGCCCCTTCAAGCTGGAGATTTCTCATGGCCTCCCATATTGTAATGGAATCTCACACGAACTAACACCTAACACTTTAACACTCACGTTTTCAATAGCGATTTTTAGCCATTTAGGGTCACAATTTGATAACAATGACCCTTACAAAAGTTCAGGGAAATAGTTTGCTTAACAAGGTGTTGTTATTTTTGACCTCGAATTAGTGACCCGTTGAGGTCAAGAGGTCAATTTCCGATTTTCCAAAAACGATCCATACCAAAGTTGCTCAAAATAAGAAGGGGAACAAGTTTTCTAAATAACGTTTTTCTTGAAAGCGATTCCTTCCTTCAATAAACCGTGGTAACCCGGATATAACAAAGTAGCGGAGTTTACGCGGTGTTTTAGACTTTAAAGTATACTATAGTAGCTTCGGAGTAATGTACAGGTCAATATAGGGTCATTCAGTCAATTTTATAAAGGAATTGTAGAAAAAAAAAGTTGACAAAAAAGTATTGACTGAAGTTGGATTTGAACTCGGGACCAATCCCTATGTAGGCTAACGCCCTACCTAATGCGCTATTTGGGCAATAAG
>VNWY01001409.1:0-15567 GCA_009869845.1 Pseudachorutes palmiensis | reverse complement strand
CAATTTTTCACTTTCTTTCCCTCCACTAAATTCAAAACACTGCAGAGAAATATGCCCCGAACGAAATCCGTTTCTCCAGAAAATATTGATGACCTGCATGACCTTGAGTAAAAACTTAAAATAAAATTTAGAACGACAATTAAAATTAAAATGAAAATACAAGTACACGAGGAATCCGAATTCGGAGAAAGTTACATTTTATTTTTAATTAATTTTGTTTTCTTACAAGCTCAAAGCAATTTTGTTGGTGTCCAATTGATTTAGTTTTTGTATTTGATTATTGGAGAGCAGAAGCGGCAGCGTTTCGTTTAGCGATTCGATCGCTGATTCTTTTCCCACCTGAACGGGTCCCGGATCCTGAAAATTAAAAAAATAAAATGTCACAACCGTGTCCAAGTTTCAGAAATAACATTTTGAAGTTACCTTTCGGATCGGTCTGTTCCTTGCTGCTCTTTGGAAAAGTCTCTTCCTTCTGGTTCTTCGGAGGAACGTCCTTCGGAGTCGTCCCGTCTTTCAGACAGTCACTCTTCCCCCCTGAGGCTGTGTTGGACTTGGCCTTCGTCTCTCCACCGTCTTCCATCTCCTTCGCGCAAGACTTCGGCTTCCGCTTCCGCCTGGCAGCTTTTGGTTTGCATCCCTTCGCCGTCGATTTCCGCTTGGGCTTCTTCCGACGAGGAGAGCAGCTTCCACCACTGCTGCGCTTCCGGGACTTCCGCACTCGCTTCTTCCCACCACCTTTCTTCCCACTACCGCAGCTTCCTCCACGACGGGACCGACGTCGGGAACGGCGTCCACTAGACCCCGCATCACTGCTCCCACGACGTCTTCTTGATCGGGAACGGCGTGACCGAGACCGAGAACTGGACTTCCCACCACCGCTGCCGCTGGAACGACGACGTCGTGACCGAGAACTGGACTTCCCACCACCGCAGCCGCTGGAACGACGACGTCGTGACCGAGAACTGGACTTCCCACCACCGCAGCCGCTGGAACGACGACGTCGTGACCGAGTCTTCTTCTTTGGAGAGCATTTGGGACTGTGGGAGCTCCGCTTCTTCTTCTTTGGAGAGCATTTTGGACTACGGGAGTTCCGGTTCTTCTTCTTTGGAGAGCATTTGGGATTACGCGAGAGCTTCTTTTTTTTCTTTGGAGTTGGACTACAGCTGCCAGCAATTGATTTTGTGGGCTTCTTGCGGCCATGAGAAGGCTTCCGTTTGGGTGCGCACTTGTCCTTTTTCGGTGCGCCCTTGTCCTTTTTCGGTGCTTTGGTTTGTGACTTTGGCTTCTGGTGGGGACTGCAACTTTCTCGGGCAGATGGTCGAGAGCGAGAGCGTGAGCGAGAGCGTGAGCGAGTCCTTGACTTCTTCTTGGACTTCTTGGACGGTTTCTTTGCTTGCGGTTTAGCGCGGCATTTCCTCTCTGGGTTGCGACGAAGCCGAGTAGTAGCGGCTTCAGAACCAGCTTCAAAAAATAAATTAAAATCAATTAAAATCAATTAAACTAAAAAGAGTTAAAATGAGAACTCACCCATTTCAGCGAGTGAGTTTGTCAACTTTTTTTTAAACTGTCAGAGGTTTGGGGAGCGACCTTCTTGTCCAAGCGACGGAAGAAAATTGAGCGGAGCAACTGACGTGCAAGCCTTTTTATAGATCCGGTGGGCGGGGCTTAGAAAATGTTGACAAACAAGGTCAACGACCTTAGCAACAAGAGCATGCGCAGGTCAGAAGAATGAAGATTTTTATAAAATAGACTCCATTTTCAATTAACATTTTTTATTCAGAGCTTTTTAAAATAAATTTATTCCTGTTCTAATTTTTAACTTTAACTAATTATGCTTTTAATGCATCTTCCAGAGACCAAAATTCATGTCTTTTGTTGACAATCCGAGTTTTGAAACTGGAGGATGATTATCGAAAATGTGAAGATTGTAGTGATGATCTTTAAATTACGATCCAATCAATTTTTTATTAAATTAATTTAGTACCTGGCTTACTCCGCCGATTGCTTCACTTGACACTTTGAACATTCCACCTGCGAATATTCCAGTTTTCCCTATGGACACTTCGTGCAGTAAAATGCTCATTTGCTGGAAAGATAACGTTGAATAGTTCTCAGGTTTCGAAATCCAATTGGCCAACACATCCGTCTGGAATGAATGAGCATCTTACTTTTTATAATTGACTAATAAATGTAAATGGCTAACCTTATTGTTAGCCAGTACAGTGACGACAAGGTAGACAAAGTAATGGATGAATCTGATCGAATTCCGAATGAATCGAGTGATCGTAGGTGGAACCATGAGTTCATTAAGGAAAAACACTTGCTGCGGGATGTTGACAATGGTGAGTCCAAATGTCACCAGTCCAAATATCTTGTTGTAATCGCGGAAAGTATTCCTCAGAAGCTCGTGACATTCCAATACTTCCTGTAATCATCGAAAGTATTCTCATATCCTAAGGATCTAATCTTTGTTTACTTACGTCCATTTGTCTCTTGGATTGACATGAAATGACACGAAATTGACATCTCTGGTCAGCTATTGTGTTTGTTTTTATGGTCAAAGTCAGCATGATGATGGAGGCTATGAAGGGAAGCCATTGTGTAAAGTACTGAAAGTTGATTGCAAGTACTGTATAGGAGAATCCATGCACCAACGCAAACGTGTTGATTATCGTATCGTTTTTAAACCCCTTTAGAAAGTATTGATTTTTGAAAGAATCTTCCCAGCGGTTTTAACCACAGTGGAACGCTCCAGTTCAGCTTAAGGAAAGATTCAAGGACAAGTAGGACGTAATGGAGGAACAGGAATAGGACGATACCCAATTGGTAGAACCCTCGTGCCTGTAAAGAATAATCGTTTCATCAAACCATTATTTTAATTTTAATTTGAATAGGTGCTAACTAGTTTGCCTATTCGAGGCTATAGGAGTAGGCGTCTGGTCATTGTAGCAGAGAACAGTGTTCCACTGGATTCGATTGATGAAAGTTTCTAAATGTTGTGCCTTCTGATTGACCATGATCAATGCAATGCCGAATAATCCAAAGGCAGAGAGCCTCCTGCCTAGGTCAAAGTATTGAATCGGAAGGCGTGTACTCAACTTCTTGGACAGCAAAAAGTCAATCAACAGAAAGCATTCGGCGATGTTGCAGGCAAAGGCAGAGTAGATACATGCAATCTAATAGAAATACGTTACACTTTTGCAACGTGCATTTTTGTCACCTTACCTTCCGCCATTTTGGAACTGATCGCACCTGATAGCCAAGCCCTTTTGTCCACTTTACCGAAACGGGAATCACATTGAAGAAACTCCCGGTGTTGATGAAGATCACCAATAGGCCTAGGAAGTGGCGCATAAGATTCGACCTTGCTCGTAGCTGCATTTGCTGCGATGAAATGCCAGGGCCGAGTCCTCTGTCTCCCTTAAATACAACCAATTTTTCTTATCATGGTTCCAGGTGATGGGTTTCAGGATAAATCGTTGACAAATCAACTGAATAAGGATCACAATCCAATTTATCATTGTCATATGCTTTACTTTAGCTGTGAAAGACCATTACAAATCCACTCCAACACCATAAAAGCCTAAACTCAAGACCAAGAATTGAGTATAATCTTCAATTATTTTGTGTACAATCTACAATTGACCACCCCTTGAGTATCGCCATCTGGTGTGTGTGTGTTTGCGTGGTATCACCTTAATTTCGAGCTTCATTTTTGACAACGTTTTACTGCATACTATCTAATGCAAAAGATTAATTGCTGCTGCACATCACTGTTATCAACAGCTTGTTAAAAATGATTGTTTACTATGCAGTAGTCAGCATGCACTGATTACTGCTGATTATCTGGACAATTAGCGCTTTTGATAAGGGCAAGTAGAAAATGTTTCAAGGCTACCCTAGATAGACCCAAGTGATGACAAAATAACCTTGATTGTCTGCTAGAAAGACAAAGCGAGTAAAGCTAAATCCGACTTGCTCTTTAGACTCCGATAACCCGAAACTGCAAATTTCGTCATAGTACACTTTATTACATTAGCACCAGTATTCCATGAGGACTCAATAAACAATGGACGTATGTTTCAGAATATCTTTTTATTTGTGAATCCTTTACAATTCGAATTTTGCCTGGAAGTAGTTTCCAGCCACTGGCTTAGCCACTAGGGACTGTCGCTCAATGTATTTGGGAAGGGAGAATCGGAATCGATCGAGCTCTCCCTCTGGCTGTGCCTGTTTCGTCTGTTCAAACACCAAGTAGACGTAGCGATGGAGCCCTGTTACGGGAAGAGGTCCTGGCTTCTGATAGGCGGTAATAATGTTTCCCTTGGATAAGTCACTACCGGGGATATCTACAACGAGCCAGTGCAAGAAGGAACGAAGGTTGTGGAAGAAACGACTTGGCACATCTGGGTCTAATCATAAGACAAATTAAGAGTAAACCTTATGCTCTGTAGGTTGTTGGCAGTACAAAGTGTTTAGCTTACCAACATACACCAAAGTGTAGAGCTTGTTAGGGTCAGCTTGCCATTCCACCTGAGGGAAGATGGCGACATGCTCTACAGACAAAGTCTCCCCTGGGTTGACAGCATCGTCTCCATACTTCACAACAAGTACGGAGCTTGGTCCTTCCTTGAGAATGTCAGGTACAATCTTGTCATTCTCGAACAGTTGAGCAATATTCTGAGCCAATGCTTGATTCGGCAGCTGTTAAATAACAGAGCAACCTGTGTTAGAAGCGAACATTTTATAAGTATAAAGTTGACTTACGAAGACTGCGGCGACAACGCAAAGGACGGCAAACCCCTTCATATTGTACTTGAGCTGTTTGAGTTCGAACGGTGAATTCGAGTGTGATACTTCTTGGCCTAAATCGGGGCTGTTTATATACCAGTTTGCTATCGTTTTTATCGTGCTTCGATATGATATTAGCATGGGATTGGAGGATTTGAAGACCCACATTTTTATTGACATGTGATTTATCAGCTTAATTTTTTAATCACAGTTCCAAATTCCACCACTTGCACTTAAAAACACGTGATGGGACTAAAGTCCAGTGCAAGCTGCTAAGTTCGCAGTCTGCGGACTTGCCAAAGGTCCAAGGTTGAGACAAGGTCGAAGCTTAACTTCTAAAAGCATTATCAGTGCTGATTGTATTTTAAATTACTACAAAGCTATTCTAAACTCATTGCTTTTGTCTCCAATCCGAGAATGAAGATTTTCGGGTCTCCGATCTCCGCCAAAAGCCACAAATCTAGGAGCCAATTGTCCCATCCATTGCGTCCAATACTGTGCCTTTGGGCTGTTGCTCTTCCTCAGTAACGCTCTCAGCGCCCTCTACGTTTCTAGGGGCAGGTGAACGCAAATCAGCCTCTGATTCTGAGTCTTCCCCTGATTCTGCTTGTGGGTCGTTGACCTCATCGTGATGTTGAAATGGATCTTCCAATGAATAGTCACTTGAACGTTGACTGCCTTCTGAACTCCTCTTAGAAACTGCGAATGTCGATCTCTTCAGGAAATTGTTGACCAAGTCCATCACTGCTTCGTCAGATTGTGGTTTCATAGAATCGCTGAATCTCTGCCGATAAAAGGGTTCAATATGAATTACTTCATTGCTTTGGACTTTACAGTGGTACCTTAAACGGTGGTTCCAAAGGGGGAAGTTTAGAACGTAAATCTTGTACAAACGTGATTTGAGCCTGGATATCTTTCGCCAATGAAAGCGGAATTGAACCTGACCCGAGTTTGCGTGCTTCACGCTTTGCAACGTCCTCGCAAATCCGCTTTTCGCTTTCAGCGCGAAGCAGCTCTTTTTCAACATGACGAAGCTTCTCCTCTACGTCTGACTTTTGTTGAAGCTTGAACCGAAGGAAGTTCGCTACCCGTTTAGTTTTGATCAATTCTGCATCCAAGGTGGCTATTTTCTTCTCATTTTCTTGCACCAGTGACTTGGTCCCGGTGGTCGGTGTAGTTGACCTCTTTGAGCGTATCTGTGTCCCAAGAGTCTTCTCAAATTTTGTCCTCCTGACCCAGTTTTTGTGTTGAATGGAGTATAGTGAATGGTTTAGAGAGGTCAATGACTTGAGCCTGTTGCTCAGCAAACTCTTTTCGTTCTCCATCCGCTCCAGTTTTGATTCTAAAGTGGAAATACGCTGACTCAGCTCTGCCGTGATGCATCTTTGTTTCATCCTGCTTTCAACTGTGGTCGTTTGCCTTGGAGGAGCAAAGAACTTTTCAGATTGTCTACGGAGTCGAAGGGCCTCTGCTTCTTCTTTCCAAATTCTGGTTTCAATCGCAGCTGAATCTACTTTGGACTGAAGCAGTTTCAGCTCGTCTCGAGTTGTTTCCAGTTTCTTCTCCGCTATGTGACCCTTTCGTTTGGTATCGCTAACCTTCATATTTTCTGTACGCATTTGGGCTAGGATTTCATTCAGCTGAAGATTCAACCTTTAACATTTCATTGGACAAATTAATTTCAGTTTAGTCTTACACTAATTTTAAACCTTCTGAATTTTTCTTCATCATCATCGCGGTCTTTGCGTAAGAACACAAGAGTGTTGGTCACCGTGTCTCGGTCTTGTTTTGCTTTTTCCATATCAGCTTCTTTACGTTTCAAAGAATGCTCGCAACTTTGAAGCTCTTTTGACAGTGCTTTCACTTCCGCTTCCTTTCGGTACATTCCATTTTCGCATTCTGCTAGTAACTCACTCAGTTTACGCTGCTGCTTCTGACCAGCTTCGCCCTTTATTCGTATCAATTCGTCTCTCCTTGCGGCTTCCTCTACTCGGATTTTCATTCGCTGGAGCTCAATTTCATGGCTATTCAGCTTCTTCTTTGTGGCTTCCTTCTCAGCTCTGAGAATATCTCGCTATAAATAAATAAATAAAATTAGTTTTACCCGCAAGGTATATAGAGAGAAGGTTTACCCTGTTATTTGAAATCCCTGTTCAAAGGTCATTTACCTGTTTTTCTGTCTTTTGGGATTCAATGCGCATGGCCTCGACCTTCTGCTGAAGTTCTTTGACCTCTGATGTTTGTTCCTGGACAATGAACTGGAGATTCCCATATTGGCTTTCCAACTTGTTTACAAGGCTTTTGTTGATCCTAGAGTCCAGTAGCTTCCGCTCAATGTGTCGAATGTGCTCGTCATACTGGCTCTCCAGTACTTCAATCCTCTTCATCCACAATTCTTCAAAGCGAATATCGTCCGGTTCTTTCTTCTTCCCGGTCACGAGGAGGTCATCACCAGGCCACATTGCAAACACACCGAAACTGTCTAAAACTACTCAATTCAAGATCTACATCTGAGTTTCTAGAATTCGTCAGTATTGATCAAACAAGAGACCAATCAATAAGGACTACACTTTCTCCAAGCATGACGAAATAAACTTTTCCCACAGAGTTTTAACAAAAAGAGAAAGCAGAGAACGTTCCTTTTGTGAAGCGTGACAACGATAAATAAACCATACTGTATTGACATCAGGAAATTCGATTAATGTTAAAAGCATATAACTTAATTCGTTAATTTGAACTACATTGGTGACTCGCTGGTTCTCAACCTAGGTCGTTGGTTCTTCAAGTTTGGTGAAAAACGCGATCTGACTGAACCTTAGACGGTAGTGATGAATCCACCGCTCTCCCTTTGTACTACTTCCGTCCATCTCGTCCCTCCATCTTCCTTTGGGCAAGTAAATCTCCCGCTCCGTGTCATTCCGGTTTAGTATTGGCGCTACTAGAATGTCCCCTCCGATTGTAAATTCATCCCAGACTTTCAAACAGTTGACATCGAGAGGGTCACTCATCCACAGAGGACGAATTACAGGCAGTCCCGTTGTTAGAGCGTCGTTAATTGCTTTCTTTATGTACGGGTAGAGCTTCAACTTCCGTACTGTTTTGAGTTCCTGCGCTAATTGTACGACTTGAGGGTCGTAGTCACTAGGTAAATAAGTATACTGAACCACTGGCAAGAAATGAATCAGTTCCAACCATCGGATGTACAGTTCCCGCTCTGGTTTTGGATCGAAAGGAACTCCGTGAACTATTTCGCTGCTATTCGTGCTATTGGCTTCTATGGTTTCCAGCTGCAACTCAACAGCGGCTTGCCGAGGAACTAAATAGTCGCCACCAACGACCCCTGGTGTTATAAAGGGAAACCCGGCGACTCCCATGCTTAGTAAGTTAGGGATCACGGACTGTAGTCCTTCCCATGTACTTGGTGTTGGACTCATGGACACGAACGTAGGGAGCTTCGGAAGCTTGGTCGCACTCGTAGTCCCAATGGCGTAAACCCTGCTCAGATTCTTCACAGACTTCATGAAGATTTCTTTGTATTCGTCAGGACTGGATAAGGATTCGCCAAAGTCGTAGTACCTCGGGAAATCGTGGGTGGAGCCGAAATCGATAAAGAGTGCATCTATACCGTACTTCCGAATGACCTCGCTCAGCTTCCTTTGAATCCAAGCACGCCCCACTTTGGTAGTAATGTCCAGTAACACTGCGCTCTTGGCTCCTTTGTAGGAAGTAAGGGCAGGGACATGCCTTGAACTTCTGACACCAGGCAAGTTCTGATTTACCCAGATCCCTTTCTCCACTCCGCGGACAAAGTTCAACGACTCTGTTGAAAAGTAAGGTTGAATCGTCAATGCAATTTTGAAGCCACGTCGCTTCGTGATGTTCACAGTTTCCTCCATTGTTGGAAACCGTTCTTGATCCATTTCCAAATCCCCCATGTGTTTCTGCCATGTCTCGTCTAGCAGGATAAAGCCTTCTGATAGCTGAAGTTCAGCAATGTGGTCAGTGTGATTGAGCAAAGAAACTTCACTTGCAGATCCAAATTGAATCGTTTCTGGCAAAATCTTCCAAATAGGCGACGCTGCCATTGCGTGGGTGACATGGACATCTTCGTGCTTCAACCCGTCCCAGATCTCCTTGTCGCTTAATTGTACAAATACATCTCGGATCGTGTCTCCAGTGCAGAGCGTGTAGTTGAGCATATTCGGTCCTTTGTAAGTTGGATAAGCAAAATCATCTTTCTTGGCAGCGAAGCACATCATCCCCGGGTTTTCAGTGTCGTTGATAGAAATCTGTAATGGCACTCCCTTTGAAATTTCAATCCCGACTCCAGGTGAGCCAACAAAGAAGCGTCGTAGTGTCCGTCCCCATTGGAACTCTTCGTCACTCCTCACTTTACTTCCGGTGATGAAGGGTGCCATTGGGATTGAGGTGCGATGAAGTGGCCACTGATTGGAATCCAACTCACCACCTCCGTAAAAGTAAAAGCCCTTGTTCTCTCCAATGAAAAAACAGTCCTTTGGCACGAAATTGAGATTAAGCGATTGCCAAAAAATCTCGTAGCACTGCATATTATAGGTCAATGGGTCCCAGTCTTTACGGGGTACTGTGGGCCGGAAGTAGAGACGGGCAATGTTCATCCATTCCAAGCAAGTCCCAAACCCTGGTCGACGATTCTCATGTAGACATTCCCAAGGTCGATCCTTTGCTGTTAAACTCATCCCAAGGGTTCCAGCAAGGACTTCGCGTCCTTTCAAATTAGACACACGGATCCGTCGATCCTTGGCTGAAAAACGAATCCGGTCGAAATACGCTTTCTGGAAAGGAAGAAAGTCCAATCATTGGTTCATATTCATAACTCTGGTTCATCACTGTTTTGGTAACTCACTTGTAATTCCTTTTCTTGATGGATGACATAGATTGACCCTACAAGGACCACAATGGTGAGGAACATGAGGGCTACGAATACTTGGAGTTTGTAATCCCGTGACTTTTTCTTCCTAAATACCGTCGGCACTGCATTTGAGACCTGAGACAGTGTCAAAAGGTCAAACAACTACTACCATACTCTTAAAAGTCTCACTGGTTAAACTGTTTCAGTATACCTTAGCCATTGTAAGTCTTATCCTGTTTTTTAGACTGACGTTTTTCATCCCCACTCCGTCCACATTGACATTGTTCATTAAAATCTGCTTGTGAGCTCCTGGGCCATTTAGGTCAAGGTCTAGGCTTTGGATATTCGGAGGACGAGTCGCTGACTTCCTTCGGTTACGCTTTCTATTGATTCCAAGTTTAAAAAAAATAAGAAATTATAACATATAATGATTTTTAGTTTTTTAGCCCTTACAAGACATTTCCAAAGTATTCATCGTCATCGTCCTCCTCGTCCAAGGTTTCGACCTTGTCCACTTTGTCTTCGACCTTGTTCGACCCTTTGGGTGAGACAAAACGAAGGACAGTTTTAGGCACGCCTGCAGCGCTGAAGTCAGTGGTCTCTTCTCCTTCGCTTTCATCTGACCTCACAGGGTCATATGAAATCAGGTTATTCCTGCGACGTCGCTGCTGCTGCTGCTGTCCAGCAGCTTTGGTGTTACCCACTTCCTGGATTTCATCAAAGTAATCCTTCTCCGCAGTTTCCGGTTTATGGAGCTGCAAATATCAGAACCACTACAATAATAACCTAAAAGACAAGGGAAACCCCGTAAGGAAATAATAAAATGATTTCCTACCGGCATTTTAGTGTAGCATATTCCAATTAAAAACAAATCAATTCCACTACACTAAAATTCTCTGAAAACTGGACTTTGCGTGAGCTGTAATTGTGTTAATTGGAGCTTATAGCCACACTCTGCTATGAATAGCTTTGGGGATATAATTATGGATAAGCTCAATGCCATTTAAACCTCATATAGCTCATGGAGGGATCAAGTGAAGCATTGGATAAGAAGCCACACTCCAACCCTAATCATTTTTTGTTGGTCACTGACAATAGCTTTTGGCAATGCAATTAGGCAAAATTGGCAAGACCGAGAGATGTCGAAATCTCTGCTCATTTTGATGTCGCCGACACCAAGCGGTGGCGGCCAATTGCCAAAACTGACCAAAATGGCCGGCCATTTTTGACTCCATTACTAATCTAGAACTTGCTTCCAACGGTTTCTCGTCCATGATCCTAATATTTGACCAATCGGCGTTGCCCTTACCCATGAGTACTCTGCAATTTGGAGAAGGAGGTTGATGTCGTTTGGGCATGAAAGTGACTTCCGCCTGGACAGACGACCACTTCTATGTGGGATTCGAAGAGTGTCCATGGTGAAGGTTCGCAGTCGCTCTTCTGCTTCTGGACTGAATCGAATGACACCGGCCGGAGTCCCATGCTCGTCCATGTTAATAAATATTTGGAATGTTGATGGCGTGTATTGTTGATTTCCACTTGCCTATAAAAAACGAACTAAAAAATGTAATTGCTTGTCTGAAAAGACATGAACAATGGACTGCGGCTTTAGAATGGGATTGAGATAGCTTGCATCAACAAGTCTCTCGTGTTGCTAATTGAATCCTGGTGTATATAATTACATTATTCATGCTTCACTGCTTTAGAACAAGTGGATGATGAGGAGCTTACGATAATTCAATTTCAACCACCAGAATAAAATCACCCAATTACTGAAGCTACTGGGCCAAATCGGCAGACTCAGCATGATATTTGACACGGTGTTTATAATTTAGCGATGCAAATTTATTCTTCTGTTCTATAGATTCAGAGGCTGACCAAGTTGTAAAGTTTTCATCCAGATATTTCCAATAGTCGGCAGAAATCCTAAAATCCTGCATGCAAAATGAACCATGAATTTCACAATAATTGTTCAAGGTCACTCTGATGATGTTCTGGGTCGAATTCCCGCAAGGTCGGCTGATTTAATTAACTGGAAAATCCTTTTTGTTCTATTGTCCAGCAAAACAAACTTTTGTTTTGGATTATGCCAACCTTCGACCCAATTGGATACTCCAGGAAGTGTGTACTTTGGCAGCATTTCAGTGTCCAGACATAAATAATTTGGGCTTTCAGTCTCTGACATTCAAGTGTCAGAAGAGAGCCTGCTGGACAGGATTTTAAAATGATGGGATCATTCGATTACCCAAAATTCATTGTCATTGGGATTCTGTTGGGAATTTTAGTGTCACATTCAGGATCTCATGGGCAGTACATTAGCGGTGGATTCACAATCAATCGCAACCAGTACACCCTTCGATGGGAAGTATTTGGCCACTTTGTGACCTTCCGAGCGATTGCAAGGGGTACTGGCTATGTGGGTTTTGGTCTGTCACCCAAAGGAACGATGGAGGGCTCTGACCTCTTCATCTCCGGGATGTACGACAACGGAACCGTTTACGCAATTGTAAGATTCCCAGCAATTATTCACTAATTGGGAAAGTTAGTTTATATTTTGATAGGATGCCCATGGAGCTGCAGAAAAGGACGCTGTGAATAATTACATGCTGTTGTTCTTACGCCAAAGCGCAATGTATACCGAAGTCCATTTCAGACGTGCAATTCACACTGGAGATTGCAAGGAAGATATACGCATTATGGTTAGAATGATATTTTTAGCTCCTTTTAGAATGACAATGACTTTGTGTTTTTAGAATCAGCCACAGTACGTTCTCTGGTCGATTGGTCCACCCATGGATACATTGGAAACTCATGGGAAGGAGAACCGTGGCAGTGTCCTTGTCAACCTTCTGAACCCACCGATGTTCCATGCCCATTACATGACCAATGGGAGTGACATGATGGACCCGAATGCTGGATGCATGGACATGAGCGGTGGAGGTGGTATGCCGAAGGAACCAATGAAACCAGAGGAAGCAGCCCCAGCAGCTCCTGCCGAGGAACGAGTCAAGGTCGAGGAAGACGCTACTCTCATATAAAAATTATATTTCAATCATAACTCTAATTTGGAATAAAGATAAACCGGACACGGGTCATCCGAAGTTAAATTAATTACACTATAGAGGTGGTGGTGGACAAATGGGCCCTGTGTCCTTTTTGCATACTTTTGGATTCCCAGGGCATTTGAACTTTTCGCACTGAGGACAGTTGTCGGGCACGTTTTTGCACACCGTACTACTCGCCGCTGTGTTCGAATTGGTGGCCAATTGGCAAAACATATTGTCAGGAGGTTCTGCCACGGTGTTGCAAACGTTAGGACTTGTACATTGGTTCTTACAGCAGTTCGATACAACAGCGCACGGAGGACGACGCGTCGGGAAATTCAAAGGGAAATATATATTCCACAGGAATCCTAAAATGAAGATTATGAAAACTTGCTTCAAAAATAAACTCAAAGGCTTACGTTTTTCAGGAACCAATGGATTTTTCAGTTCATTTGTCTGTAAAAATTCAGTAAGTAAATCACGCATTTGCTTTAAAACGACGCTGTTCTTACCGCTGAGGCTACAAGGAGGAACTGAATTGATAGCAGAAAGAGATGCGCTGGGAATTGTGACATTTTTAATCCCAAGGGGATGGCTCATTTAGTCCATTTTATAAATGAAGTGTCAATGCCATTTTCCAGTCACTTCCGCAGTATAAACTTATCCAGGGTTCCATATGTTGTTTACAATGAGAAGCTATTTTACATGACAAATGAGGAAATTGAATTGGGATTCGGAGAAGGGAATAGCTTCCGTATACTGGAGGATTTTGCCAATTTGTGAATAGAAATTCCCCTGGGATTTGGCACAGAAAGCACTAACCTCTCCTGGAACTTTTTATTTGATCGACAGAATTGGATTAACTCGTAATTCTGAAACCCAAGAAGATGTTTACTGCAAAGAATGGCCATGAAGCCCTCATAAGTCGTGACTATGTGAAGCCAAATTGGCGAAAACCGGTTATGCCCTTTTATATTTTAGTTTATGCAATCACCTGAAAATTCTAGCTGCCAGTGCAGTATAATTTGCACTGTTGATCGGATTTGGAAGCACAAGTCAGTCTAAGATGTTGCTGTCAATTTTATTACTTTTTTTCACCTTCAAATACGCAGTTGACGCTTCCCTTCCAATTTGTCCTGGAACATCCACCACGTAAGCCTTATGCTCCAAAGAATTTATTAAATTGTAAAAGCTAAGATGGAATTTTTCAGAATTCCAACCCCTGCTTCAGCATGCGATGTGGGAAGGCTTGGAATGGACGCAGTTGCTCCAGCATACCGGGAAGATTGCTTCCCAGCGTGGACAAACTTTACAAAATTCCAGAGAGGACAGAAATTTTTTACAACCAATTGGGGAAGCTTGGAAGTGACAGAAACATTCAGCCTCGTTGGACTTTTGTCGATTCGAGAACTAGCAGACATCTTGTTATTCACAGCAATCAACGACTGCCCTCTGGCGGCAGCAAGGAGGTACTCAAGCACTACCGGAAACATCCTCCTCTGGGCGACATCCAACATCAAATCCTCAGAGAATGTTGAAAGTGTACTGGAGAGTTTGAACAAAGTTCGGCTGGCTCATGTTTATGTTGGGAAACGTGTGAGGAACGTGTACAAAACGTACAAAGGAAGTTACCGGAATGAACAACTCATGGCTTCCAAGTATGCCCTGAAAGACAGAATCTGGGCTGCATTCAAGCGTGACCTTGAAGCTGCTTACTCCCCTCCAGAGCTTCAGCCTTCTCCTTGCTACCTTGAAGGGATCAAATCCTACCGTCCGTTGAACCAGTTTGAGTACGCAATGACACAGTGGTCGATGGTGGTCGTGTCTGCTGCAGATAGAGCCAGAGCCCTCTTGCCCAGAGCAACTGACGAAGAATTGAATGACTTGAATCACTACTGGGCTGTCATTGGTTGGCTAGTGGGAATTGATGATCGCTTCAACATTGCCTTAATGCCTGATGTAGCTTCCCGCAGGGAGTACTATGACCAACTGATGAAGATTTATGTCATACCTTCTTTACACAAGATGCATACAGTGTCTAAATACTTGGTTGAACTCACGCTCAACCGAACTACTCCTTATCCACGAGTAAGTTGCGTAGTGTACTGATTATACGATTTATAACTTGTGCCTTAATTAGGTTTTGTTCAACGTATCAACGCTCATACCCTTGGATGGATACCTAATGAGTACTCTTCGCGTCAGTCTTAACATTCCATACAAGAACCTTTACAAAGAGGCATCACGCTATGGTCGGAGCTTTATAAACATGGTTGAAATCCTTGTCAGAGGGAGGTCCTTGATTTCTGCGACCCAACCGTTTGTGAAAAGCCTTCTGCAACCAATTCACAATACCTGGGGTTCCAGGAGTTACGGAGACTGCTACAACTACTGGAAGACTGACAAGGAGAAGGCAAAGTATTTACATTACTACTACAAGGGACCGGATGTCAATCCATTTGGGATGCATTCAAGCTGCTCTGCTATCCAACCTATTTGTCCAATTGAATTTGACAATTTGTAAATTATGCTGTAAAACTCCCTTGAGAAGTCCCTTGAATAAAGTTGTCAGAGGTCAATAACCTCCCTAAATCGAGCTGGGAGTAACGCCCCTTGCATTTAAAGTTAGGAGGTCAATGACCTCCTGAGCGAGTTGGAAGCAACGAGCTTTAATAAAATTGTGAGGTCAATGACCTGCTGAACAAAACGGGAGTATGCGCGAACCGGGAGCAGCGCCTTTAAAAAACTTTCAGAGGTTAATGGCCTCTTGATCGAGCAGGGAACATGCGCAAACCGGGAGCAGCGCCTTTAAAAAACTTTCAGAGGTTAATGGCCTCTTGA
>VNWY01001408.1:0-15581 GCA_009869845.1 Pseudachorutes palmiensis | reverse complement strand
TATCATAGGATTAAAACTTACTGCTTCTCCAAATTTGAAACGATATCTAGACACGGGATAGGGTTCCAAGGAACGTATTTCGACGTCTTGATATTCCACAGTGATAACGTAGCAATGGGAAAATTTGCTGAAAAGTTGTGCAAGCAATGCTTTCAAATGTTTATTGTCTTCATACCCTTGAGCAACCTGGACAAAATGAAGGTAGAAGCTCAATAGCGTGAGCGTATTTTTAAGCAACATCTTGTACTTAGTGGCAAAATTCAACTGATGAGTCCCATCGCTTTTAATTTAGTTATTTTTTCACAAGGAAATTGTTTTCGAGTTCCTCGTATAATTTATTTTATGCAAAGGGGGTAATTAAACCTTATTTTTCGAATCTTCAAACGACAGTATTTGACAAGTATTTTTCAATCTAACACGAGGACACAGTGTGTAATTACTAACACTGTTTTATTCATTTTACAAGTGCTAAACAGTCGTGGAAACTTTTAAGACCAATCTGAAATTACACATTCGAGGGGTGTAATTATACTTTAAAAGATGATTATTAGTCCTTAGGCTTTTGTCACCTTATCGATAATGGTAGACTTTGGAAAATAATTGGAAACCACGAGCACGAATTTACGTATTTTAGTTTAGTAAATCGATATGCGACCTTCAACCATAAGAAAATATTTGAATGAAATCACCCTTGGCAACGGCGTGAGCAGAATTTATTGTTATATATTTAAACTACGCTAAAGATTTGTACCTGTATTTTCAAAAATGTCATGAAATTCTAATCCAAGTTCAAAATTATTAGTTGAAATGAGCAGCCTGTCTGTGATTGGCCCGACAGATAGACCGTCTACATCTTCTCATCAGGGCACAGGAACACACATCAATGACTTAGGAAGTTTGGTTAGTTTTTATATTTTGTAATCGAACGAATCTGTTTTCAAATTTTGATGTTTTGTTTCGTTGCAGGTGGAAGAGAGAATATTTTGCTTCCTAAATCAAGACGAGCTTCAATTTGTCCGGACGGTTTGCCGTGACTGGCTCTACTTGATCAACACAAAATTCGGGATCAAGACAGTAATTGACAATCGGAATTCAGAGTTGATCGGAATATGTTCATGGATCGTAGACGTCGAACTCCTCAGCCTGACACGACCAATCCCACTAAACGGAATTGCATTTGCACACCGCCTCAAGCGCCTCCTCTTCAAAGGGATAATCGTTTCGTACAATCTCACACCCTTGCTCGAGTCCTGTTCCAACGTGGAGTCAATTACGTTCGAAGAGCCAACACTCGACCTTCCTCTGGCGCTCATGATCTCTCTCGCTCCGCAAAACCTACAACTCCAGAAATGTCGCCGTCTTGAGTTTGTCTCGTGGAGTTCTTCAGAGTCACTGAATACAATTCTGGTTATTCTGACACTAGCCAAATTCGGGGTACTGGAAGAAGTCCGACTACGCTCTGTCCATCACCCA
Organism: Pseudachorutes palmiensis; assembly: GCA_009869845.1. Lineage (NCBI taxonomy): Eukaryota > Metazoa > Arthropoda > Collembola > Poduromorpha > Neanuridae > Pseudachorutes > Pseudachorutes palmiensis. The sequence goes on along the minus strand of VNWY01001408.1, from coordinate 14,108 downwards.
CTCCTTCCATTGGGAACTCTGTTTCTAAGGTCTCCTCGACCACCCGCAGAAACACCTCCTCCATTCATTCGACTGATTCTGCGCAACCTCACTAGCCTCAAGCTCCTGTCTGTGGGGACCCTTATTTCTGAAAACCGATTCCATTTCTTACCTCGCAGTGGTCAGCAGGATGGAACAGTGCAGCAATTGGAAGAGCTTCACCTTCAGAGCCTACACATGTCATGGACTGGGATACTCCAAGATCAGTCACACCTCACAAACCTTACTATTGGACACTGCCAAGCTCAACAATGGCACGAAATCAGGTGAGTTATAACTCAAAGGTCCATAAAATAGAGAACTTTGACAACTGGAATTTTGTTCCCAGGACATGCATTACTCGGTGTGCCGAGACCATCCGCACAATTGAACTTCAAGGAAGGACGTTCGGAGTTCCTTGGGATTGTGACATATTTGGAGAATGTGTTGCTTTGGAAAAGCTCCATCTCAACCTGATGCTGAGGTAGTTCATTCTTAAATTTTGTAAGTTTTCTAATCTGAAGCTGTCATTACTTTTCTCCAGTCCGAAACGCGGAACTGACAGACTTCCACATTCCATCACAGAACTGGCCCTGGATGGACCAATTGACATTCCCGAGATGGAGAATCTCCTTCAATTGAACATTCTCCGAAAACTTTATATCCACTCACTCGGCATCAATGTTATTTTCATGCCAATTAATGAAAGAGAAGAAGAGCACTCGGACGTATTCCCAGTTCGAATTCTAGCACAGTTTGTCATCGGCCTACCCCTGCTGGAGCTCATTTCTCTCAAAGACTGCGCCCAAGATACAATCAACTGGGGACAAATTGGGGATTGGAGTCGACAACTCGCAACCAAATACCCTGCTGTGACATTCCATGAGGATTTTTACGACATGCGGGGACAACCAATACAACATGGATTCTCACTCACTCTTCCAAATGACCTTAACCGAGAGGAATTGAGAGCAAGCAACAATGCTAATCAAACGGCCCAGCCTCCCAGACGAGAAACTCTGATCAATAACATCTTCCGAATGCTTGGATTCTAAATTAAATTCAAAATCTTCATAATATTCCTAAGCCAACTTCCAGATTGGCAGTATTTCATATCATTTGAGCAAAGATTTCACGAGAGCTCTTACAAATTAAGCTGCTTGTACATCGAGTACAAAAATATGACAAACATGTAACAATTGGTGACAAGATTTGAAAGGTGACCTTTGAAAGGAAGGTTTTGAAGGATTTTAGTCGATTTGAACCACTTCGAAAGGCGGACGGGAAGAAAAGTAGACTTCGAGTGAGCGCATTTCTCTCTTTGTCCAGGCCGCATTAATTCGAATGTTCTCAATTGCTTGGTCCAAAGAGTGTGCTGTCCCGGGTACAGGGTTTCCTTTAAAGAACTCCTCCAACTCCACTGCCATTTCCTCTGAGCAGAACCCTTGTATGAGATTCTTCAGAAACCCATTAAACAATTGGCCAATCTAAAGTTGATGATAATAAAAATTTAAAATTGAACAAAGGCTCATGAGTCCTGCTCTCACCGGAAACTTTTCTTTGAATAGTAGAACATTTGTTTTAAAGAACTCCCATGCCTTGGCCCTTCCTTCTTTGCATGTGGCCAAGTTGAGTAAAATGAAGAGTATGTCTCGTGCTGGAATTTCATCAGATAGCGCGAGGGTCAGGATCTTATCTAATAGAACAGAGTCCTTGGCGAATCCCAATGCTCGTAGTATCCGTGCCTTTTCTTCGACTAAATCGCTCACACAGTAAAACTAAAATTACAGAAAAATTACTGTTAGACTTAACTTCGGATTTATAATATATAGAAATTACGGAAATGAGGTCGGCGTAAAGCTCAGTCTTTCCACTGGCAACGGCAGCTCGATAAACGGCAGGACGCAAGTCAGGAGACAAAAACTGATCCTGTTGAGCACTGGCTATGAATCTCCGCATTCCTTCGGCAAGTGTTGCTTCGTCATTTAAAGAGATCAAGCGTGCCACCAGCGACGATCTGAACGATGCTATCAATTCACCTACATTAATAATTATGAATTGCATAAATTGAAGAAAACAGGGAGCTACTTATGTCATTCTTTCCATTAGATTTACCTTCGTCAGGCTCAGGATCCCAGCCCACTCGTAGTTGAAACGGTCGTAGGAAATCGAGCGCAAAATCAACAAATTTTGGATAGAGTTCTGTGTATTCAAACAACTGTTGCAACGCAGCAATCAATCCAACCAAACATTCCAAGACTAGGAAATCATCTTCTTCTTTGTACGAGTTCAGCAGGTTCAGAAACTATAAAACAAGAACAACAGGGATTATTAGGGTTCCGCATGCTTCATGTTACATGGAAACTTACGCTGACTGTATCTGCTTCCGCGCATTTTACAAGTGCAAAGTAGTCGTCCAAAATATTCAGCCTGTCCAGTGGTCCCATTGTCCGATCCCGAATGGACGGAAGTAGTGCATCAAACATTACCCGTGGATAGTGGACTCGGTAGAATCCACTAATCCCTGCATTCAACTGGAAATATGAAAAGAAATGTAAAATTGTTACAAAGAATTGGTAGGGTTTCCTAACCTTGAGCCAGTCTTTTTCACCTACGCCTGGGATAACAAATTCCTGAAGGCCTGAAGATTCTCCTCCATCCATGAGGACAGTGGCGGCAATCGATTTGGTCCCAGATTCGCCACCACTGCAAAACGATATAGGAGTTAACCAACCAGCATCCCCGAAATGGACTTTGTTCCATAAGTGTTTTGGATTGGAGCTGTACGTCTCCATCACAATGGTTATGGAACATCCTTCAGAAGTGTAGTTCAAATCTGCTATTTTCAGAAGAGGAAACCTCTGGACTTCAACCCATGTCTTCATCATTTTAACAACAGGGAGTCCACTACTCTTTTCCAGGGACTCCCAAAACTGGAGTGCTTTGGCATTACGGTAGGAAAATTCTGTAAGGTAGGCTTTGAGACCGTCTCGGAATACTTCCTCTCCCATGTATTTCTCGAGCATTGCGATTACTGAAGTTCCCTTGCAGTAAGAAATTGAGTCGAATGCTTCAGTGATCCTAATGGGATCCAGTACTTCTAGTTGGACAGGATGTGATCCTGCGAGCCCGTCTATTTCCAAACCAGAAACGAGAGTGCACGTGGCAAACTGAGTCCAGATTTGATACTCGGGATAAATGTAATCTATAGCTACATAGGCTGTGAAAGTTGCGAAGCATTCATAGAGCCATATGTCGTCCCACCACTGCATTGTCACCAAATTCCCGAACCACTGTTAAGAAGGTAATATTGGAAGTTCTAGTTTTAGTTATTAGTTATATACAACATTATAAACAGCTTTTGCCAATTGTCTAACCTGATGTGAGATCGTACGAGCAATTGTGAATGCTACCACTTGCTTCGTTATACAGGAACTTTCATCAGGGTCTATCAGGAACGCCGATTCTTGAAAAGTAATTATTCCCCAATTTTCCATTGCACCTAGATTTATATTTTTCAATTTAAAACTCCATAAAACTATAAAGGCACTGAAAAATTACCAGCATCAAAGACACGAAACGGTACGAGATCCAATTTCTTCAGTGGGTACGGTATACCAAAATATTCCGTGTAAAACTCAATACATTTGATAGCAACAGCGAATACAAATTCTCCTTGACATTTATACCCAAATGGTGTAAAGCACCGGACGAGGATCCCGTCTTTAGTCTTATCTGAGAGCACATCCCAGTCCCCAATGGCCCATCCCAACAGGTAAGTAGACATCACAGGTGTTTTGTCGAATTGAACGGTATGGTAGCACTCTGGATTGCTTTCATACTTCATTTCACCTCTGCAATCCTGAAAATCAAGAATGTTTAGACAAAACTTTCCACCTGATTTAGATGACTAAAATACCATATTTGAAAGAGCAATTTGATCCTTCGGGACTACTATTGAAAGGTTAAATGTGGCCTTCAGTTCTGGCTCATCGATACACGGAAAAGCATGACGGGCATGTGTAGCTTCGAAGTGAGTACCAAAACAGTACCGTTCTTCCCCACTTTCAGTTGTATATGAAGTTCGGAAAAAGCCTCTCATACTCTCAGAAAAATGAGCAATGTAAAGAAAGTAGAAGGTTCCTTCCTTGTGGGTGATTTCCTCTTCAAATGCCACTGTGATTATTTCATTCTCATCGTCTGCAGTTACAGTTGAAAACTTGTAGGTAATGTTATCATCAGTCTCAAAGAAGGCGTCGATTATATCCATCCCGATTGCGTGAAAGGTAACCGTCTTCGTAGCTTCCAAAATCTGAAAGGAAAACCAAGTTTAAAATACATGAAAACACTCTGAAGCTTCACTGCTTGAGGCAGCAGTTACCTTTGCTTGGATCCTAGTTATGCCATTAAATTTTTCGCATTGTTCATAGTCTGGTTCAATAAAGATATCATAATGCGTTGGAATGATTTGGGTCAAATGCTTAAAATCCCGTTCTCGTTTCACTCGTTGAAAGGGCTTGATTACCACCCGCGTGGGAGGAATAATAACGTCTTCAGCTTCACAAGGAGACCCTGCCATCACTACCATCGATAAATTAACAAGGAAAACCTAATTATTATAGAGGGATTTATCCCCCTATAGAGGGATTTATCCCTCAATACGGGGTTCTGATCCCTCTATAAGGGGATCTTTGCCGCACTCCAAGATCCCCCTATAGAGGGTTATCTCACACTGAATTAATTGACTAATTTAACTAATTTCTTGAAATAAATTCTTTTGTGTACAAAAATGCAAATGAAAAACACACCACTTTATGAACTTCCCGCCGTGCGTCTCGTTTGGCTAGAAAATTTTTGGGTCTCAGATGGGCATCTTTGCCCAGTATTTTGACCCTTGTTCAAAGGTAAAGGTCATTGACCTTTCAATTAAAACGATACCAGCAGGAACAAAAATATTTTACTGCCATTTTTTAGCAATCACTGAAGATTGACCTTCAAGTGTAGTCCGAACCTGGTAGTCCTTTACCATTTTGGTAGCATTTTTAACCAGATTTTTAGCACAAATCCATTGTTAATTAATGCACGAATGGAAATAGCTTTAATTTTTAATTGCAATTAATGATCAATTAATCATTTAATTTCTCAAGAATGCAAGAATGGGCAGCTTCAAAACCCGGGAAATTCGTAGTGACTGAGCTGTCTTTTAAATGTTAAAGTTAAAAAATAAACAAAAGTAACTTTTTTTTAGATTAATTGATTAATCGTGATTACCTTTGATTAATTGATGAGTTCTCGTACTCCTGGAGAGGCTGTGAAGAAATTCGTTGGTGAAGTCCGATCCTCGAATATCTTATCAAAATATGAGAAAATCATAACACTTGTCCAGGGCCCTATTACTACAGCCAAAAATAAGATTGGACTAATCGACGGGTAAATCCAATTAATCATTAAATTAGTCGAAATTCAATCTAATCCCTCATGTCTTGCAGAATTGGAAATATTTCAACGTTTCTCCCTGGAGTTCCAAGTGGGTACAAAGAAGATTTACGCCAGAATATTTTAGAAAGCTATCACGAAGAAATAGAACTTGCTGCGTCAATACTGTAAATGAATCTTATGATTGTGTAGAATAACTGATGAATTTGAAATTTTACAGGGAGGATATTGATAAAGTAATCGAAAATCTCCAGGCGATATCAGCAACATTCAAGCAAAGGGTTTTGGAAGGGCTTCGAACAGAGAATCCTCTGGTAGTTGACAATCGTGAATTGCTTGGCTGTGACGAAGACATTCGTCAGATTTTAATTTACTTTAGACTCAAGTAAGAGGGGATTATGGCTTTTTTTAAATGAATGGGATGTTAAATTGACTCGTGCATGTTTCTAGAGCCAGTATTCTCAGGCACTACTTGAAGACGCCGCTCAAGGATCAACCAACTGTGGTCCCACTCTCTGATCTTCAATCATACGAAGAATCAGCTCTGGAGCTAATTGCTAGACTGCAAGTGATCCAGTTGCCACTGAGCAATAAAGAGACTTGAAGCCTTTTCTTGGACCATTACATTGTTTGAAGAGATGCTCCGCATTACTGTTTACAAGAATGGGACCATGAAGAATGGGAAAGTCATCGGAATTGACTGTTCGACATTCAATGAGTTACTGCGGAAAATTGAAGTAGCACTTGGCTCATCTTATATTTCAAGGCTGTTCACTTCCCAGGGTGGGGAAATAACTGAAATCAATCTTTTCAGGTAAATAAAATACTTAAGTGTAAAATCTAACAAGTTACAAGAAACCATGAGGCGTAGGGCTGCTGAGGCCCTTCATTATAAAGTTAAGGGCCTCAATTGGTTTTACTAATGCCTAATGGTTTTTTGTAACTCATTAGAGTTTACACAAGGTAAATTAAAAGCGGATACACAAGCAAATGAGTCGTGTTGTAATCTGTAGAGATGGGGAAATGATTTATGCTTCCGGAGGAGATGACTTCATCCATCCAGGTGCTTCTCCAGGAGGTGATTGGGTGAAGTTGAATGTGAGTGGGCGGATTTTTTATACTTCGAGGACAACGCTGAATCGAGAACCTGGATCCATGCTAGCTAAAATGTTCAGCCCCGATTCAGGACTTCTACCAAGTGTGACAGATGCAGAGGGCGCCTACTTAATTGATCGTGATCCAAATTATTTCGAACCGATCCTAAACTACTTGCGCACAGGAAATATGATCCTGAATCCAGACATAAACCCTGGAGGTGTGCTGGAGGAGCTGCAGTTTTTTGGGATTCAGCAGTGTGTCCTTACACTTGAGCAAATGCTTGTCCCGAAGAAAGATTTCCCGTTAACTCGAAAAGACGTTGTCTCATCATTGTTAGGAACTTCGAACACATCAGTCCTCCGATTTCAGGGTGTTAATCTAAACGGTAAGAAAATAAATGGAATATTGTTTCTCGATCAATGTAATTAACCCACATTTGTAATGCATACTTTTCGCTATATAGGAGCAGACTTGTCGTTTCTCGATTTGCGAAATATCAATTTCAAGTGAGTCCTCAATTTACTAAAATGTGCAGGTACGAAAAGCTTTAATTTGTTGGTCATTGTTTTACTTTAGATTTGCAAAGTTACGGAATTCAAAGCTCTCCTTTGCAAACCTATCGGGTATGTTTTCAGCGCTTTTGGTTGTAACAAAAACACTTATTATTATTATTATTAATATTTATTTTTGGTTTTAGGCTGCAATTTTGAGAGAGCTGACCTAACCGGTGCTGAAATGAATTCAGCGACGTTGAGTGGAGTGAGAATGGCGAATGCAAATATGGAAGGAGCTCAGTGTGCAAACTGTAACTTTCAGGTTAAGTAGCTATAGCTCCACCGCCCTGGCCCAGAAAAAGTATAACTTTAATTTATTGACAGGATCCTACGGGCTTCAATACGAATATGGAAGGGTATGCATACTATAAAAAGCGCTGTTTTGAACTCAGTCGTTTGTAATAACCGAAATTCACTAATTTCTAACCCAGAGTCAACCTAAAGGGAGCTCTGCTTGAGGATTCCGACTTATCCGGTGTTAATCTCCGCGTACGTTCAAGGATTCATAATCAAATTAAATGTGAAACTTTTTAACTCTGTGAATTATAGGTAGCCAACCTGAAAGGTAGCAACCTGAAAGCAACTATTCTTCGTGGGGCTATTTTAGCAGGTAAAGAGTTAAAAATCATCAGTGTTTTTGGATAATCATTACGACTGGTCGTAATAACGAATGTTATGATTTCAGGCGCAGACCTTGAAGGAAGCGACCTCACTGGGAGTGATTTATTCGAAACCAACTTGAGAGGGTTAGTAAAATTCTTCATTATTAAATCTACTTAATTCCTGGTTAAACGTGTCAACCTTTGAACCTTTGTTTACTAGGGCTAACTTAAAAGACACTCTGATGGAATTGATGATCAATCCACTGCATATGGCGCAAGCAATTCGGTGAAATCGAACCCCTAGTCCACAACAGGTTTTGTTATATTAATTAAATGTCAAATTCGAAATTAGTTGTTCAATTCTGACCAGTTTTCAATTAAAAGGGTTGACTGACTCTACCATCCAAAATTGTCATTTTAGCTTGCCCAACTCAATTTGGAACGCATACTCCACTGCACTCACTGGGATTAATTCTCATCAGCTGTGCGCCTGCTGCTAGACAGGTGTCAACAGCAATTAGTACGGGACGCGCGGAGTAGTTAATTAATTGGTCGAATAACGTCAACATTGTAACCCGTAGACACTCTGATGGAATTGATGATCAATCCACTGCATATGGCGCAAGCAATTCGGTGAAATCGAACCCCTAGTCCACAACAGGTTTTGTTATATTAATTAAATGTCAAATTATTCGAAATTAGTTGTTCAACTCTGACCAGTTTTCAATTAAAAGGGTTGACTGACTACCATCCAAAATTGTCATTTTAGCTTGCCCAACTCAATTTGTAACGCATACTACACTGCACTGGGATTAATTCTCATCAGCTGTGCGCCTGCTGCTAGACAGGTGTCAACAGCAATTAGTACGGGACGCGCGGAGTAGTTAATTAATTGGTCGAATAACGTCAACATTGTAACCCGCTTGACATGGCTGACGACCTCGAGGACCAATTACGACAGCTGCATTCCGCCCTATCAGTTGCCGGTGACGAAGACAAAGTTGGACTTTTGGCACTCATAGAAGATCTGAAGTCCCTCAAGGAAACTGTTCAATCTGAGGTCACTGACCCCCTTCACATTGCCCCGGGGCCCTTAGATCAAGATGCAGAGTTCTTACGTTTCCAGGTTGGTATTAAACTGATGGAAATCGTAAACACGGTAAACGTTTACATGATTTTGTCTCATTCCTAGGAGGAACTGAAAACCCTCAATGAAGGTTCCAGTGTGACTGAGGATTCTTGTTTAGAAGGCTTTGCGGAATCAGAACCAGGTCTGAAAGGAGATTCTACTTCCGGACGTAGCTCTGAAATAAAGGTGATTTCCTTGATAAAAAGGAAACGAAGAAGTAATTGAATCAGTAATTACAACTATGTTTATTTTCTGTCTTGATCAGGATGAATTGGCTGCGTTGATTGGGATGAAGTGCAGTGCCCCGTTTGAAGCAACCTGGGGTCAGATAGGGTATTACAACGCTGTCATTTTATCCGTAGAACCGCATGGCCCAAGTAAGGAAAAACGTGTTCCACGGTTATATAACACACTGGTTCTAATTGCTGTAGTTTCGATAAAGGTGATGAGGGAGTTTCAATTCGTGTCTTGTTTACGCAACCACTGTCACAGAAAATGCGTCAATGTCCATATTTCCTTAATGGAGCCTGCCGTTTTGAAGAAGACTGCAAATTCTCGCATGGCGAAGTCGTTCAGCTTTCCCGTTTGCGAGACTATAAGTGAGCAGTTTACAATCAACTCGTTTTCATTATTAGCATGGAATTTTTTTCTTCCAGTGAACCGAACTTCTCGAAGCTCGTCACTGGATCTCGTGTTTTGGCCAAGTATAGTGATGGCTTGTGGTATCGAGCTGAAATCTCAAGTGAACCAATTAGAAACGTCTTTTGAAAGGTCTTATATGCTTGTACTAAATGCAATATTTCTTCCTTTTAAGAAATCACTGATGATGGGGAATGTGAAATTGCATATGAGAATTACAAAGAAGATAAAGTCTTGATACCACTACATGACACACAACCACTGTTCGAGAATGAAGAGGAGGAGAACGAAACCAGTATTAGCACAAGTACTTCTGGGTCTGAGTCTGACGCTGAGGGGGAAGAATCTGAAGCTCCAATCATGTGGGTTCATATGAAGGGCACTTCCGCAATTGGCCTGTGGGAGAGGCATACGCGGGTAAATGTCACCATCATCACTGTCGTGTTGCTCGTTAGCACTTTATAAACTAACTTGCTTACTGCTTTTCAATTCAGGGAATCGGTTCAAAACTCATGTGTAAAATGGGATGGAACTTCGGGACTGGATTGGGGAAAAACAGTGACGGTCGAGTAGAACCTGTGGATGCCGTAATTTGCCCTCCAGGCCGCTCACTGGACGCAATCATGCAACTAAAAGAGAAGGCTGGAGGGACTACATCTAATCTATTCAGCGTTGAGCGACATTTAAAACGACTACAACGACGACAAAAGACCAGTGAGGCTAAACTTCAGAACCAAGAAGAGAAAGTCCAGTCCGTGTTCAACTTTCTCAATGACCAGTTGAACTTACGGAAAGAAAGTCGCCTCCACCCAGAACCTCCGAGTGTGAGTAACGGGAGCACATACAAGGAAACCTGTGAGTCTCTCTCCAAGCAGCTAATCGGTGTTGGTGACCAGATTCGGACAATGAGCAGAGACATTGTCAAGTGTAAGGAGGCAGTGAAAAGGCATGAAGGCAGAGACGAAACTACAACAGAGCGACTGAAGCAAAAGCTAGCCCATTTGGAAAAGAATTTAGAGGCGTTAAGAAAATCAGAAGCCAAAATTGCTAACGAGCAACGGCATCGAAGTGACAAACGGAAACTGACTATATTTTAAAAAAATATTTAAAAAAAAATGTCAATTTTATATTATTAAAATCAGAAATTCTTTCAAAGAATTTTGTGAGTTTTTAGAAATTCCGGAATTCAGCTCAGGATCAAGAACAGAAAGAATGGAACCCACCAGGTGAAGTGAGCCAGTGACCAGGACACTGTACTTCCCTCCAGTTTTTGATATTTTATCAAGATGGTTGACAAGATGGTTGACAGAAGGGAGCGCAAGGGCAGAATTTTCTGGCGACAAACTATTCCACAATGAAGCGAGTTCGTTAGATGTCTTCATGATGTCAACCCCTTCGTGCTCCTTCATGGACCAGTTATCTAAAAACACAACGACTTAAAGTCCCACTCGAAGCCTCTGAGTCCTGCACACAGTTGTTGATTTTACCTGCACTGGAAGGGGCAGTGGTTACCACCAGAGGGCAGAACAGAGCAAGGGCAAACTGAGTTGATCCAGCGAAGATCTTCAAGAACTCTGCCGGGTTTCGTTCTCCAGTTACGCCAAAGACAAGAACACGAGTTGTAGGATTGGATCGTTCCATCATCCGCTCAGTGAACCATTCACGAGTAAACATGAGACTGTCCTTTGTGTGAGCACCATCAAGAAAATATGTCAGTGTAAGGCTCCTGTCCAGTACCTGTGAGAAACCATCAATAATTAATTCCCTTCCCTTTGTTGATTATTGTGGACGTCTTTTACTTGGAAACGACCTGGCCATACACAGTTGGCGAGTCCTCTTCGATGCCATGGTTGTAGCACGAATGGACGTCCGTCTGAATAATTTGTGTCTATTTGTTGAGGAAACTTTCGTTTCATAAATGCAGAGGCCAACTGGATGGCGATGGAAGCATTCAATCGAGTCACAGAACCTCCACCCATGCCAATTGAAGGAATTTCTTCGTATGAATCCAGTAAAGGAACATGGAACAAGGGACACTGTGGACAAACAAATGTGTTCTAAGTACGTCCACAGATTTTAACAAGGGACACAGTGGACTGTTTACATTCATTGCTGTGGCACAGTCTTCTATGACATTTTTGACATTCTGAGGATGCGTGGGGACAGTAAAGCAGGGAACACCGGGTTTCATGATGCCTGCCTTGGCTCTTGTGATTTCTTCAATAGTGTAACCAAGAACGTTTTGATGCTCCAGTCCCAATGACGTGATTCCAGTGACAACCGGGTGTCTGTAATTATAACCGTGTTTTAAGCAATTTCAGTAATTTTAAGTTTTTACCTAACAATGTTAGTAGGATCACAAGTTCCACCAATCCCCACCTCCAAAATCACAACGTCAACTTTTTCGTAGTAAAGGGCGTAGAATCCCATACAAGTGACGAATCTGAAGTACGCTGGAAGAAACTCACCAGGCTCCTGTCATCAGATCAAGCATTAGCATGAATGACTACTGAATTAAGAAGTATGGATGATTGTAAAACTCAGACTGACGCTAGTTTTTTCCATGTTCCGATAAACTTTGAAAAAGTATTCGGAGAATTTCTCTTTGCTCAATGGAACTCCGTTGATCCGAATTCGTTCTCGAACGGCGACTAAATGTGGTGAAGAATAAAATCCAGTACGAAGTCCAGCTTCACGGAGCATCGCCTCCACAAAGGCACAAGTGGTCCCTTTCCCTTTGGTTCCAGCGACATGTATCACAGGCAAAGTTTCAAGCTGAGCAACAGTCAGGCCACCGCGTTCCAAATAGCGGACGGTGTCAGCAATTATGTCTTCATCCGTTAAGTTGCTTCTGATTTCACTCCAAAGGTTCCTAGTCTGAGCATTTGATTGAAGTGAATTCAAGTATCGAATTGCATCCTAGAAAATAAAAAAAAACAAGATTGGTTATTGATTATTGTGTCATTTTAAAATCAATCAATTTTGTTTTACCTCGTAAGTGTACTTTGAAGAAGGCATACTGGCAGTGGCCAGGCCCCGTTCTGTAAAAAATGGATCGACCTTGACACCAGACATAGGGCTCCAAAGGGATTTTAGTAACCGTTTCCGGACGAAAAACGAACTGGAATGCTTCTGGAGAAAACTGATGGAATGTCGTGCTATGGCCATTAACAACCCGAGTCCAGGATTTCTAAAAAGTATAAACAGAAAGCAATTACATTTTGTTATTGTTAAGAGTCGACTTACCCTAATAATTTTAATGTCTCCGCATCATCCTCATCTAACTGTACTCTTCCGGTAATTAAAACAGGCGTAATTAACCCCTAATTGATTACGTAAAAATGATTAGACTGAACACATCTTTTCTTTACTTCCGTGTTCTTTGGCCTTGGCCACCACCACCCTGATTTCGGCGCCTCTCCCTCAGGCATCCGCGTATAAGACAGAAACGGTACAATAAACGAAATTCCTAATTAGTCGACGCTTTTACATGACATTGTCAAAAATTGCAAAAAATTGTCAACTCTGAAAAGTTGTCAAGGTTGTTTTCTGTGTTGTTTTCATTTTCGATGGCCATTGATAAAACTTTCATGCCGGTGGGCTTTGAAAGTTCGCGGCTTTCTCCATTTTCTGGTGAATAATTTTCCTCTGATTTTTCAGTCAAGAATTCTCCATCGAATTTGCAAAGTTAGTAGAAAGGAAAGTGTTTGATTTGTGATTTGGAATAATGGGGTGTTCATCTTCTTGCATCATGTTCATCCTGGGGGTCACGAAGGCCGATGAATTGGAAGCCCTTGGGGAAGACCGAATTTGTATCGTCAAAGGAAACCGAAGGGCATATGAAAGGTACCGGCGAAAAGCAACTGAGGATGAGCATGAATATGGCGACGATACGATGCGGTCCAGAAGCAGTGGTGGTGGACTGAAGCCGCGACGAACATGGGTCTCTGTCCATGTCCAAACTGATGAATTGGAAGTGAAAATCAAGCCACTGCCTCCTTCCCATTTCAAGGAGTACGTAAGGATCCTCGAGGCTCGACCAAGAAATATTCAACTAAAGAAACCAGTGTACCTTGCGGAGAGAGCGAAGCCAGCCAGAACAACTGGATCGTCGCAAACAAGGTTCTCTGACCTAATGCCAATCACCGCGGCGATGGATGTAGAGGGTGGAAGGAACAAGAACAAGATGCCAGACATTAAGCTCAACCTCTGGGCACCTGATAAGCTACGAAGACAGAAGGCCTACGTGAGAGACAGCGAGTGGCTCAAAGTGGACAGCGATGAAGTAAACACTGATGACGACAAGGAAAGACCACCGGAACACACCTTCTCTAATAAGCAGAGGTAACTCATTATCGCCTTGTTATTATGTTTTGAATAGCATAATAGCTAAACTTTTACAAAAATTTTGACTTCCAGGAAAAATGTGGATCCTTATAGTAACGAGCTAATACATTCAGTCAGCTTTCTCTTCATGTTGTTCCGTTGTGCTGGTTTGTGGCCGTTCACGAGCGTTGTGGTGGACAAGTACAGAAAATACGAGATGAAGAAATGGTCTTTTCAGTACGCCGCGTTCCTTTTTTCATCCGCCACTTACACATTTGTCGCTTTCAACTCTATTATCAACATGCT
>VNWY01001407.1:0-15585 GCA_009869845.1 Pseudachorutes palmiensis | reverse complement strand
AGTTTTTAAGGTGGGCTGGCGTCCTCCATAAGCTACATAGAGCAGCGGCATCCCGTGGTTGAGGTTGCTACTGTACTTAATTAGGTTACTTAGTAGAGGGAGGCTTTAGGCCGTAACAAACGTTCAGTTGAGTAAGTTGATTATTTCGTCAACTTCATGCACTCTAAAGTTACCCTCTTCGAGGCATTCATTATCTTAACGCAATGTGGAGGAATTCGTTTTTAAACCTAACTGTATTACAGCTGCTGGAACAAATGGTACGAATTTTTATAGCGGCGCTTATATTTATGGTTATAACAACAGGCAGTTGATACAGTGGGATTCATTCAACTTTGGGTGAAGGGATTCCTGCATTAATAATGTTAACCACTATTTTCTAGCTGAAACCAAATGGTGTATTCAAGGTGTTTGACGTGGAATCTCTAAGTTTTGAACTAGAAGTTAAAATGAAGAAGAAAACGGAGAAGAGAGTAGCGCGTACGCTGAGGAGAACCCAACGAGTGCTGAATTCAGTCGTGAAGGTTGATAATGACGGACTTTACACAGCGACTTTCAATATTACACCAGGCGCTCCCTCTCTCAACACCTTGTTTGACAAAGCAAAGTAAGTTTATTTCATTCATCAACGTTAGGATAATATCGCTTGGTTTAAATTTTTCGCAAGACACAAAACAAATTCTAGAAAGACATTGAAACTATAAAATTTGAATATTTGTGCGATGGCAGATCACTCCAACTCGAATCGTCGACTTAAACAACACTACTGGCAGTATTTCGAGAGAGAACATCCCCGGAGTCTCGTCCCCTATGGCTTACTTTGGAATATTTGGAGCATTTACATTCGTATATTGGAAAATAAGAACCTTCCATCGATTTCCAGTTCCTTGGAAATTGTGGTTAAGTCTTAAAATCATTTTGCAATTTGCCCTATTTAATTTTTCTTTTCTCTATTACAAGATCTCAATTGACCGGAAGGATGTTTCTCGGTTTGAGAAAATCATGATGGGGAATTTACCCGAAGAAGTGAAGAAATGCCCTGCATTTCTTCGACACACAGAAGCCTTCCTTGCGCTAAATAACATCAGGTTCTGTAAAGCGTATCAATACTTTGGAGATACTACGGTGACGCTACCAAAATATAATTTCGACAATTAATAATGAATATCACCAAGAAATGTGTGTTCATTTCAGGCTATCACTTCGTAAGCAACTTTGGGACATTCCGTGAACGTTGAGATAAAGTCTGGGGTCAATTATGTAGCTTATCTTTGGCAAGCGCCAAAATGGCAGAGTGGACAATCGCATGCGCAGTACCGAAATACGTATTTTTGATTGATTTGCTACAATTTTAATAACATTGGTCAAGTTTTAATTTAAAACCTAAACTGAATAGTTATCAAATTAGTCTGCCTGTTCATCGCAGTGAGCTGAGCTGAGCTCCCGAGGTTGTAGTTCGAGGAAGAAACCGTGCGGGAGCCACTGACGAAGGATAAATTTTCAATCTCCCATTTGTTTTCACTAAAACTAATTATCAAATAACTGGCAAGGGGTCCCTCTAGGTCAAAAATGAATAGAAACTAAGTTGGTTGTCTCATCAAGGCCAACAACTTATGTAGAAGTTATTTTTCACTTTCTGGCGCAAAATTTTTTTTTTAATTTTTAGTATTCACTTAATCCACAACGGTCTTCTCCAGTGAATTTCTCCAGGCAATGCTAAATCTAAAGCTTGGCAAGGCACTAAAGACTCTCTTCCTCATCCACGTTGGCCTACGGTAGCACATTGCCCTACGGGGGACTTTCCAATGCTCTTTGGATTAGAGCAAAAGCAGGGGATTTTAGACTCGGCTCACCCAGTGGCGGCTCAGCTAGTAACTTGACTAGGTATCGGTTGATTTCCTACAATTTCGGTCAATTTCCTACGTGTTTCGTATGATTTCATATTTTATTGGAATTTCCTTAATGCTGGGATTTTATACATGCTAAATACGGGTTAAAACATTGGGATTTTCCCATGCCCTTAAGATTAGAGGAAAATGTTGGGATGTTACACGGGGCCTATTAATTTTGTGAGTCAAATTAATTGAGCTGCGATTTATGAAGTAAGTAAATATTTTAAAAGCATTTTGCTTTATCTTTTTGTCATTAATTTGCAGCCATATGTTGACAGAGAGATAGAGCAAACATGGTCGATTCACGTCTCCATTCATTCACGTTGAGACCACATGTGGTTGAGACACTCGAGGAGACTGATGAGTCGCTGAGTCAAACTCCCGAATGTCTTTTTTACAGCAAAGTAACCAAAACGTTATTATATAATAATCTTTCGGACTGATGCTGATGTATTAATTCTTTTTCCAAATCATTTTTCTAGTCCCTGAGCTTTGACTCCAGTTCTACATCTTGGGATTGATTGCATATTAACTACCGTCTAGTATCGACATTGATTAAATTAGCTAAACCTATTAGTTGTAGAATTATATCCGTAGCCGTGTTCCTGGTCACGTGTGACGTGCGCGCGTGAAATTACGGTCAGCACAAATTAAGGGAGCCCAATATATTCAGCCAGCGCGAAGCCAAACTAGCTCGGAAGCGCTAGTCTAATTTTCCTCGATAGGTTTATACTTAATCTGGTTCGTATCGGGTTTGCGCTCTAATCAATAATATGTATATTTAAACCTAAATAAATTAATCCCAATAATTTTTCATCATTTAAAATCGTTCCACTCATTAACATATGGGCTGGATGTGATCGGAAATTAGAGAGTACAAGTAAGCTCATTATGGTTTTGTGTAGAGTAAACACCATTTTCTTTGGACATGAGACGCATTGTTTTGTTAAGCGTTTTGTTAATCCGACTAAGTTGCAAAAGTTTAGCGCAAATTGTCAATTTGATTACCGCGCCATTGATTTCCATTAAATCAAATTTTGGTGACCAAAATCTTTCGATTGCATTATGTGTGAACATTGCAATGCGCTGTTTTATGCGTCCCTGTTCTATGCATCATCATGAATTTTGAAAGACGGTATGAACGATTTAACAGTAAAATTAAAATGAAAATTATGAAGGATTATCAGCTTAGCATTAAACTATGAATTACGACTATTATGCAAGTGATGGTGAAGTGAAGAATCCTTTTTAGCTTGCCTGGGTGTTGTCTTCCCTTGATTCCAGCGCGGATTCCAGGTTGAATAGTAGAACCCGATTGGTGGATTGGTATTTTGGCGTTGTTTATATTGAGCGAGAGAGCGAGAATTCATATGATTTCAATCCACGTCGTCATTCGGAGTCCATTCATTTCTGAATAAATTCAGCACCAACTTTGTAGGCACTGTTTTCCAATTTTCTTAAATTCTGCAGATTCTACTCTGGGAAAAAGAATTAAACAGATTAAAATATTACTTTCGACCTGGGCCTGTGTCTAGAGAAACTCTTACCTCAATCCTATCTAAATTCGCGTCGCATTGTCCTCCAGTGCGTCACGTAAATTGTCATCAATGGCTGCCTCCATAGACCTGAGGAAACAGCAATGCGTCCTATCGGTATTTTTATTAGAATGCGACAATGACACACATACCTGAATTACAACTCGGGGTTAGCCAAGCTCGTCCAACAATTGGCACCCGGGATACGCTTTGCATTTTCTGGGTTGGTCTATGCGTGTCTGTCGAGTGAAAGCAGAAAAAATTATGCAGAATGCAAAATCTTTATCAAATCTGTCAAGATCATGCTATTACCTTTGTTAACACACTTTGTTATACTTGATACAACGCGGCTTGACATTGTGAAGATGTTCCCAACAGATTCAGTTCAAGGAGACTGAAGTGACGCCCTATTTTGATGCCTTTGTCACAAAGAAGGAGACGAATATCGAAAACCCACTTCACGGAAGCCCCTTTCAATCCCTCTTCCAAAGTATTTTGGGAAAACTCAAGGCACTTTTCCTTTGTTCAAATTCGTCGAGGACAAAGGAGGGACAGATCCGTGTCCACAGTGTCGGTATTCTACACTAGCATTACAAAGAAGCTCTTCCATTTATTTTTTGATGTTTATTGGTATGCTCATGAATTGTGATTTCTAAAACTAAAGTTTAAACTCCGGCTAAATGTCATTAAAGTTGTCTATATCTGATCAGCTAAAGTCGTTTGTATGTTCGTTCACTTCGTCAAGCCAAGATTGAGAAATAGAACGTAGAAAGCCAACCTGATACCTTGTTAAGTAAATTGTTATTCTCGTGAAAGATGATTTTTCCCTATAGAAATTATGAGATTTACCATTGTGACTGTGAGTCATGAAGATTAAACTTTTGTACCTCATCAGCAAAATCATAGTAAACTCTAACCCTAAAATTCGATAGGGCCTCGACAACAGGGTCACTTGGACTCAAAATTCATTTGATTCAGGAAGCCCAGAAACCTGTAAAACCATGGTTGGTACGCTCATTGGGATTTCTAAAACTAAAGTAAAATCCTTCCTCCGATTAACTGCCATTATATGTAAGTAGCCTACAATTAATAACCTTACACCAGGATAAGTAGTTTATTATTCTAATGAAAGCTCATCGTGCAATGTAGGCTTTGGAACAGTGTTTATTTACTTTTATTGTGATTGAGTCATACTGTAGTTCTGATGAACGTAACAATTTTGTACCTCATCAGCAAAATCATAGTATATTCTAATCTTGAAATTCGATAGCATCTCGACAATAAGATTTCTTGGGCTCAAAATTCATTTGATGCAGAAGCTTAAATGTACATAGCAGTAGGATCTTGTACGTCTGATCTGAAAAAGAAAAATTAAAGATCCGAAGCGAGAGATCAAGTTACTCTGCCAAATTAAATTAGTTTATAATCATTCTGCTTGGATTTTCTGAAATATTATCACAGAATTGGATTTTGTATCATTAAAATTTTTCAAAAATCCCCAAAAACCATTTACGGTAGAAACCCGGCTTTTGAATAATTGCTACACCCGGAGACTGACATAAAGGCACATTTCGTGAGTTAACTTATTTTTAGAATTTATTACAAGAAAGGATAATCACTGGAACTAATTTCGTCAAAGTGTATTTTAATTCGGTGTCAACAGAATGTCTTGACCGGAGAAATTAACTTATTAGCTTTGCTCTAAATAAAATTCCTTTCGGCTAATCGAATTTTGATTAATAATCTGGGGATTATGCGTTTAAGAATGAATTATAGAACGAGATGGAAATACGCTCCTTTCTAACTAATAAATTCTTGTCCTTCTTAACTTCATTCACGCCATTCTCAGATTAAGGGCAATATAAAATGTCGCGACAGGTGGCAAAATAAGCTTTCAAAAAGTGCCGAAATAGAATGGAAACAATGGATTTGAGGAATGGAGACCTTTGCCTAGGTCACACCACATGCTTAAATTCAGGAATGCCAAAACTATTCAGAAAGCAACGCCTGTTTGTTAGACATTGCAATTGTAAATGAGGACCGAAAGCCGTTGACATTAAATTCTTTTTTTTTTTCAAAATAGGAACGCGACCAAATGGCGTAATGTGTAACCTTAAAATGGCTTTAATTTGGTTGTGAAAGTAATTATACGATTCTAAAAGTTTCAAGTTTAACACAGTTTTGATACAGTTTTGATTAGTGGACGTAAGGATCGACAAGTGATGGCACAAATGCAGCAGTTTGGTGAGGGGTGGAGCCACTCCGATGGACTGCCAATCACAAATTGGCCGTTAGACTAGACAAATCTCATTCAGGTTTCGTCGCTTCCTTATAAAACGTGCACCAAAACGGATCTGAAATTGTGACACGACCACCCCATGACCAACCGTTGGGAATTGCAAGGTGACATAGGCCGTTTGTAATACGTCCGCGCTCACCTATAGAACCAAAAATGAGTATTCATTGCTCGAAAAATAAAAAATAAATCTCACCAGTAAAGAATTCTTTCATTCCATTTGTGACCCAGAGATTTCCAATGGGCCCACCAATGCTCTGGCTTTCATCGATAGGTGGAGAAATATTTTCCAAATCACCCAGTTTCCCAAGCCCTAAGACCAGAAATACTTTATAAAATTCACTTTCCATTTTTGAATTTTGTCTACCTTTCTCCAGACTTTGCGAATTGAATGATCCAAGAAGAAGTCCTCCATCTGCCCCTGTTTCACGTACTACTGACTGAATGAGTTCACCGACACTTTCATGTGGAGGTTCCACGGCGTGGCCATTTGTGTAGTGACTCAAGGGTGTGGACACGACGTTAATCAGAACCCAAGAGACAGTCCTGACCTGTGGAAATGAAGTAAACGAATATAGAGCCACTCCCTGTGCATCTTTGATTTCCCGTGAGACATCAAATAAAACGTTCCCTTACGGTGACATTGAAGAGGGAAAAGTGCCAAAAACTTCCATTTTGAATTGGAGAAAATGTCTCCGAGGATTTGGGAATTGTGACTCCGTCAATTTCGTCTTTATTGTAGATGACGCCCATGCGATGTGCCGCCTGTTCCAAAAATAAGTCCAAATTATTTCCATTTCAGTGCATAGTAATGAATGGTTCAGAACCTTGTTAAAATGATGGAGGTTGTCGTCAAGGACAAAGGTCCATGTTCCCCTTGGCTGCCTCCATGCACGATTTCTCGGAAGTTTGGGCTCATTAAGCTCATCACAAATCTGACAAAAAAAGAATAATAAAGCATCCAATTTAAAATATTGATTGAAGTGTCGCCTAGCGTCAATATAGTAGCCCAGAGTAAACGGATTTAGAACACGCTGATTTATATTCATGCCATGGACTCTATTATGGGCCAAAACTGATCTTCATCTGTCAGCATGCAAATCCTTGGGTCACAAAATTCCTCATTGAACCATTCGTCCAAAGGGTGAGGAAGATAAAAATAGCTTTCAAAAAGAATACTGGGTAAAAATTCCACACACCACATTTTTGGCACAGACAATGAAAGACATGACACACTCGGCTCGCATTTTAAGGCAAGAAAATAAATAAAATGCTCACTTTCTGGAGGGCGAGAGTGTCACAGATCTCCTGCACGGCCACAAGGGATAAACTGCAAATTAAAAATGATGAAACGGGGTTCATGGCGCTACTAAATAATTTAGTATACCCATTTTCTAGGATAGTTCTACTTAGGACTTCCAGCACACCCAAGTTTGAGACTTTGTCTTCCGTGAGGTTTTCCATATTCCAGGAAGCGACACGATAAGCTTGGCGGTTCTTGTGGTAGTGCGTAAATGGACAGTCTTGTGGTGGGCGGTGACTCTTAAGCGACATTAGTTCAAAAATCTCAGTCATGTCAGGCGGTGGCACAGTTGCCAGAGGGAAATAAAGTTCTTCTCCGATATCAAATGCAGTCAGTCCCCTAACCACTGGTGGAACTGAACTTGACCTTCTGTGACCTGCAGCAAAAAGGAATTCCAAAAATTAGATTAAGTCCTACGGCTACATTTAACTGAATGAATACCGATATGGTTGTTGACGACAGCTCTAATGGGCGTGACGACAGGGCTTTGTGACGATGCAACTGACTTGATCTCACTTGTGTCATGTGACAAGTCAAGGTCAGAAGAGTGTACTGTGAGGTATATGCGCAGGGCTCCGAGATGCCTGTACGAAATTCCAACATGTCGGAGGTCATCAATGTGCTTGAATGGTCCTTTCTTATCCCTGTAGGTAATAATTTTAGCCGCCAGAGCTTGATGGATTCCTTGGACACCCATCAAATCAAAAATGGTGGCGGTATTAATATTCACTGGTTTTGGAGTGCGATACGCACGCGTCGACCCGCTGCTGCTTGGCAAGCTCTCGAGTGAAGGGCTTTTTGAAGACGCTCGGCTGGAAAGAAATAGGAAAAGTTATTATCCGAAATTCATATTTACGGAAGTTTTAATCTGATCTGAGCTGTACGTGAATGACCTCATTGTTGTCCTTAAGCTAAAAATAAAAATGATCTTGAGGATCGTAAAAATACTTTAAAGGTATTGCAGGCAGACGCGTGCCGCTGACAGGCGTTTCTCATCTGCTTCCAAATAAAGATCCCAAGTCCAAATATTTGGCAAGATTTTAATTGAAATACCAACTCTTCTTTTATTCGATCGAGTCTCCCGCATTAACCCAGCAAATTGCATGTCGGCTGTCATGCAGTCATTAAAATAAAAAATTCAACAGTTTTCTCCTCCTATACTATGACTTTCTCCGTCATTTTATGATTAGAAAAAGGGAGTTACTACACCGGAGAGAGTTCTCATGCTATATTAAGGAACGGTCTCTAACGTCGCCGTCACGATTGATAACTCAGGACGGTGTTGACACAAGGTTCCCCCGGTTATCGTTCACATGGCGTAAGCTTATACGAAACTTTATCGCTTTAGCAGAGTTCCGGCGAAGTTTTATTATGGAGTCATCATTAGCATCGCTTGGCCTTCGGCACCATTATAATTTCATTATATTGTTTTTGTGAGAATGGGAAAACCGGACGATGAGTAAAGTAATTGGGTCCGGTTTTATCCATCGATCTTAAGTTCAATCTAAGTCCAAAGCTCACCTCAGATTCTTCCGTTTGGAAATACAAATCTCAGTCCTAATTAAATCCAGTTTAGTGGCTCCCATTCCAGAGACGAGTGCCAAGTCATCCACCCTTTTGTAGCCACCGATCAAAGTCCGGTGGTTGACAATATTCCGAGCTAGAGGTCGAGTCACACCTGGAAGGGTCATAAGCTCCTCCTCAGTTGCCTGATTGACATTCATGAGCTCCACCTGCAAAGTGTCATAATTTATTATTCAGCTCAATTTAGATTTACATTCAAGTGAAGAATTTGTAAGTCCAATTCGTGCGTACCTTGAATTGCCTGTCGTTCATGTTGAACGAGGCACTGATGGAGCCTCTCCTCTTCGGCCTCCACTTCCGGTTCCTCAAGGCTTTAGACAAGGACGAAATGGATCGACTCCTGCGAACTTTATCACGTGGGGTCAAAGTCAACATGGTCGTTGTCCCACCCTCCACTCGATTTCGATCTGCAGTCTTCACTTTAAGATTAAGAATCTGTCCATTGGTCGAAGTCGGTGACGAAGCTTCATCAGTTGAAGGTGAACTCTTCGCCTGACCCATGATGCTGCTAGCGATGGATGAACGTCTTTTCTCCGCTACACTGCCACGGCGTCGACGACAGAGACGTCGAATTGTTGACCGGTATGAAGGCAGCTTGAGGCTTTGTCGGGATTCGCCCATACACAGAAAATAACTTCTTTCCCCGAAACTTCAAAAAACAAAGAACGGAGATTAATTTTGGTAGCGAATCAATACGCTACTGCTGAAGTCTGCAGAATGAATGGAAATCGATGTGGGAAGTAGGCATTCACGGCCTAATCCTGTAAATGGCCGACCTTGGCTTAACAGGAAATCCTTCAGAGAAGAAGATAAGGATGACGTGACGCTCAACATTGATTAGATCCTTGCGATACACAAATGACAGAAAGAGTCACTGAACTAAACACACGCACTGAATACAAAGTAACAAAAGAAAGCGAAACGGAACCTATAACTGGAGATGTGTCACGGTTTTCAATAAGCGACAATGGACCAGATACAGATTCATTTCCCATGGGATAAATCTCTTCTCCAGAAAAATGTGGCGTTGCTCATTCGCTCAATCGAAATCAGTCGCACATGGCCAAAGAGTGACTGCGACACTCGATAGGAACAGTGCTACTTCAGAAGAAATCAGTGCTCGGATTAGATATGAATTTCCAGTACAACACTGTAAGGACAGGTGCTTAACACTCCGGTTGATGACATGGTCATTCCAACGCATGCGCTTACCTGCTGAAATAACGATAGTGAAAACCAACCTATTTAATTCCCATAATTTCCAAATAACGCAAGTGGGGATTAACGTGGAACATAGTCTAGATTATAAAAAAGGAAAAAAATACAAGTAAAACCGGATTCAACATGGTTTTAAAAGGTGATCATTATGCGATCAACAACAAAGGAACTATGAAGAAGGGCAATGAATTTAATTTTCAAATGGAATTGCGTCTTCCTCGAGTAGAAAATACCTACCTCGGTTTCTGGCATCAATGCCGATTTCTAAGGGTATTTGTGCGACTTTGACATTGCTGAAAAATTAATTATTGAGGAAATAATGTTAAAGTAACATTCCAAGTTTGGAGGTTGTACATGCAGACACACTTTTGTTGATTCGTTAAAAATTCATGATTTGGTCAAGGCACCGCGTAATCAAGGACACGAGGTATTTTAGCAAATAAAACTGTCAAAAAATGAAAGAAAAACCCATTGCATTCATTGTATGGACGTCACTTTTACAATGTGTAAAGAACGACATGAAGCTATACACTCCTACACCACCACAACATCGACACGAGGCTTCCAACGATTCCAAGTAATAATCAAGGTCAGCAAAACTTTGCCAAAAAACTTGATTCTATACTATCATTTCACACGAACGCCGCACAACGAGAAAATAATTGCCAAAATCTTTTTCCCTTCTTTTTCCCATGCAAACGCTTCTCATGACTTAAACTACGAAATATATCGGATGAGTGCGAAGTCGACTTTGTCCATCTTATAACAAATTAGCAAATGAAAATCTAATGGCTTGCAAAAATCAGGGAGAATATGCGCCGTGTTAGAATAAAATAACACCCACGTATTGTAAATTGCAACTGTTTACCAGTGCAGTTTATTTGCTAAAATTACAGCAAGACAGCAACTTCCATCAAACTGAAATTGGACTTTGTGAATTTTGGAATCAATAACAAAAGTGCTTTTGCACTGAGTAACCTTTGGAGCTAGATTCCTAT
The DNA here is from genome assembly GCA_009869845.1 of Pseudachorutes palmiensis. Lineage (NCBI taxonomy): Eukaryota > Metazoa > Arthropoda > Collembola > Poduromorpha > Neanuridae > Pseudachorutes > Pseudachorutes palmiensis. Next base: position 4,762 of record VNWY01001407.1, on the reverse strand, counting down.
GACCTCCTTTTCAGTAATTCCAGGATAGAGACAAAGTTCCATGAACTCTTTTCGCACACATGCAACGCTACTTACAAAAATCCAACACCCAAAATAATCTATTAAATTATTCCACTTAAGCGTAGTAGTCGATATAGGGAATTGATCCGCAGGCTGGAAATACCTTTTAATTTCCGACATTATGGCGTCATTTCAATTTAAATGGGGATGGAAGTTTGGACCATTAATTAAAGCGTTATTCGGTTTGAATAATAATGCTTTATATAACTCCCTCAAACTTCCTGCGAGCAAGGGCAAAAGCCACAGAAAATTATGCAAACTTAATTATAATGGTATTGAACAATGGAGCGGAAATAAGCTTTACCACAGGCTTCTCTTGCTATTGTCTTTGCAACTTTTGGAAAGTTTGCCACTTGGGAAAATGATGTCGCTAGACGAATCAGGCTTATCCAACTTTGATGCTTTTCACAAGAATGTGATCTTCCAAATTGGCTTCAAAGTCGTCAACAGAATGTAAAGGTAGGCAACGTCATCCAATTAGATTCGAGCAAAAACAAAGTTTCCATAATCACAAAAGCTATCCAGGGCGCAGTGCCTCTCTGGAAGATTAGCACTACAGTTCTTTTTTGTGTGTAAAAACAACAATGTTCAGTTGCGAGGAATATAAAGGGAAACCTTATTTATACAAAGAAATTGCTTATAAGAAGCACTCAGGATGTAATTGATGCTTGGCACGAATGAGAAGCACAATAGATGGCTGATATTGCAAAATATGAACTATGGACCTACTCCTACGGCAGGCACCGTCCAACTAAAACCAACCTTTGGATTTTACAAACTCGCAAATGTGTAACCAACACACGCTAACTCTGAAAATCCATCCATCCTCCCGTAAACTTAGTTTGTCATTTGCCAAAAAGTTCAGGCATGAATACAAATTGAATGTGAAAGACGCTTTTACGCTGAAAAAATGATCACTTTGTGCCCTTGCGTGGTTATTAAATTGTCATTGAAGAAGCCCTAGACACGAATTAATCTATAATACCTTTTTGAAATGCAATTTCAAGGACTTACTGCGCCTCAATTAGGGGATGAGGGACATCTAAAAATCCAGCAGATCCTACCGTCACTGTCACTTGCTTGGCACTTTCCCTTTTATTAGTCGGAGCGAATTTGTCTAATAAGTCATAAGGCAAGAGAAGTGAATTGTAACAATGGAATTTTAGAATTATTATATACAGAACAATGCCAAGTGTTAAAATACCGTTACCAATGAATGGGCCAATTAGAAGGTCGTATGATAAATGAGAGGCACTCGTGTCATTCTCTGAAGAAGCTGATTAGGGCACTGGAGTTATTGCCCTTATCGGGGAGCATAATTAACGCAATTATACAAGGTAATGTAACAAGGTTTTCAACTTAAAAGGCCAAGGCTGTCGCGGCGCGACGAATGCGGGGTAGCTGAAATGGAGACAAAAATATCAGTAAATCAATACCCCGAGAGAGAATAATACTTGAATCCCCAATTATATCCGGTCTAAATGGGGGTCTCCTCTAAATCCTATTATTGAACTAAGCGTGTGCATTGAACTAAACAATTCTAGTCTACAGTTTTTGTAGTAATTAGCGTTTGTTGGTACATATAATATCCCATGGACAAAGTTTACGAGTAAAAAGCTAATAAGAGAAATTAAAACTATGAATATTAGGATAGCTGCCATTACCAACTAATGAACTGACTGGGATTTCAATACTAACTTTTGTCGAATCGTGATTAGTTTTGTGACTTCAGCAGGTGAGTGGCTTTCCTAATAAGCAGGTGACCTTGGAGAGTTCACTGTGGAGGACTTGGTCACTCTCTCTCCTTGAGCAAGTTCACCGGCTTTCCACGCAATGTATTTCAGATATGCGTCAAAACCGTAAACCAACATTGCAGCGTAGCCGAAAAACTGAAAGCAATTATCAATTATCACTCCTGTTAAGATCCTGTAATGAGAGGAAATATTTGCCATTTACCGCTGCTGCTGCAAATGCGCTGTCATACTTCCCTTGGACGGCTGCTGCTGTCGCCGCGGTAAAATAGAAAAATGACCATAGAGCACAGTATACCCATTCCTGTAATTGAACAAATTATGCAAATGAGCTTACACAAAACAAAGGCATCAATTATAGCTATTTTTATGTATCCTTACTACAAGCAGCCATGGAATACTATAAAACTTCTCGATGACGTGGTAGAGGAAGAATACGAATAAAATTACTGTGATCCAAAAGCCCCCCATTGCTACGAAGCTAAACCAATTTCCTTGACTGGATGCCGCCCTTGCTGCAACTGCTATGCAAATGAATCCAAGCAAATCCAATACCTGGAAAGAAAAGGACTCAATTAGTGCCATTGTATTTCGTATTTATTCCAAATAGTGTCCTACCATTTGTGCACATTTTAGAGTGCCTGGTAACCCTCTGACATATGCAGGGTCAAGTCGGAGGGATGTAATGACTGATGTTGACGTAGTTGTGGTTGTCGTATGTGTGGCAGGGAACCCTGATTCCTGGTCCATCTTCACCTACGTCTACGGGTAGTATACCTGCTTTGAGAATTAAGTAAAAGTAATTAAATTATTAGCAGTGACCTCACAATTACTTAGGGTCAACTTACCTTAAAAAAAACAAGGTCCAGGATATTCGATCCGCGGGGGGAGGCAATAATGAGCACAAATTAAACAAAGTTCGGGAAACAGGTTCTTACACACCCAGTCCGATGCAATTCTCGTTGGGCGCTTAAAGGTTAACCTGAAAAACTCTTATTTATCCTGAAAACTCTTATTTATTCCAGTGATGTGTTTTTTCAATATTTTTGAAAGAATTAACGGCTAAATAATCAATATTCAATCATTAGTCATAATGAGGAGCGAATTTATGGCCTGATTATATGAAACCCCTGGTTTTAAAAACTGAATGTAATCCCATTTACCAGAGGCTTCAATATTCATACTTAGTTAGTCAAATGTCAAATAGTTAAGTCTACATCGAAATAGCCTAAAATATAAAATCCCCATTAATATTTGTATTTCCCTTTGTGCCTAAATCATTGTAGCATAACTGCAAGGAATCAATATGATTGTTATTTAATTTGCGTCAAGGTCATAATGCAAGATAATTTGTTCAAAATTATCTTTTAAAACATAAACAGCTAATAAGCCACGGCTCCTTTTGTTGACATTGTGGCATTCAGGGCGTGCTTAATCGGCTTTCGTCGCTTTCTAGTGGTATTGGAAGCTACATCCCTTTTCCATCCGATGCCGCGGGAATTTTAAGCCATTTGGGTCCATTTTCGATTTTGTTGTACAGTGGACTTTCGATACAGTACATCTCTGGGGGATGCAAAAAACGTGTACTGTAATGAAAGATGTACTGTAAAAAAAGTGTATTAACATGGGACCTTATGGGACTAAGTCCTATTTGTAGTGTTATTATTTTCTAGCTGAAATACCTTAAATACAATCTAAACCTCAATAGCTTAAATACAATCAAAACCTAAAAACCTTAACTACAATCTAAACAATTAAACAATTTTTTAAGTAAATGCCCAGCGGTGCCCAGCAGTACGTTTCTGGACTATGTTGAGCTCGATGATAAGTTTTACTTGCGCCGTATTTTTATTTTTAGTGGAGCTCCACTTTCACTTGGAAGAACGGAATCTGGGCTAATTGAGACCGACTGGACCATAGACGCTTTAAAATTCGTAAAATCGTAATCCATGTTTTGTTTAGTTTTTCATGTCCAAATCACAATAAAATTCAAAGCTGGTTATGAAAACATACAATTTAAAGGCATAGAAGCCTCATCAGCGTGAACCTCGGCTGTTGGTTCTTTATTTAACCATGGATTCCTTTGTGCCAGGAGCATTTGCCAAATTGATCTCGACGGGATCCCAAGCACACAAAAGCGTTTGAACCCATGTCTATTTTGTCTTACTCAAACCTGTCTGGCCTAGTTTTAATTCATCCAAAGGAAAGGATTGGAAGGAGGATCATGGTTGTCTGCGCACGGACGGATGTGTTTATCACTCAGAGGAGATCGCAGGGACGACTAATGAAGACTCACCGGGAGATTTCAATTATATTACGCATGCAGCCATTTTGCTTGTGTTGTCATTACTCAACCCTAATTAGCCTGCCTCATTAGTACTCTGATAATTTAACTGACAAGTGTAATCAAGGCGAATGGCTTTCAATTTGTCCACCAGGATCTCAGCAGGAAGCCAAAGGCATTATAATTGCATTAGGACATTAGCTATTCTAATTTAAAAGGAAGGAAAGGGTTATTATGCTCTAGTTTATTCGGATACCACAAGTCCGGGCATAGTAGTCGACATTTGAGTGAAAGTCAAATTCTGACGACGAGCCCAGAGGAAACCAAAATGAATTTCTCTCCGACGACGCTGCTGGTATTACGGAAACTTTCAAATTAACACAAATTGAAAATGCTGGTACCCTCTCTGCCATTATAGGTATTTGCTTTCTTCTGCCGAAATGCATGGTCTCAAATTCCCATTGGGGCACCCCTGACCACAGGCGGTGGTCAATTGATTCCTCGTCCTGGAAATGGCGCAGTTGTTCCTCGCCCAGGAATAGCAAATGGAGTTCCACTTCCAGCTCTGCGCCCTACAGTGGTGAATGGCGTTACTCCTCTTCGGCCAGGATTGCAAAATGGTGCTCTTGTCCCTCGTCCTGGATTACAAAATGGCGCTCTTGTCCCT
>VNWY01001406.1:0-15587 GCA_009869845.1 Pseudachorutes palmiensis | reverse complement strand
CAGCGGAAGGAACGGATATATTGAATACTCAGCACAGGACAAGCAGGTAATTGCCAGCATCGATGGCTTCAGAACTACGGTTGACACCCATGAAAATAAGAAAGCTGAAATCTTTCCAAACGCAACTAGCAGGTAGGAATACTCTCCGCCGCTAGCTGGCACCACAGTCCCGAGCTCAATGTAAACCAGCGCTCCTGTATACGGATGGCGACATAATTGAAACTAATTGGACATTCCTACATCTTAATCACTGACGAATCTTACCCATCATGGAGATTAGCGCGCCGAGAGCCCAGACACAAAGACATAACGATGTGGACCCAGTCTCCTTCAGCACTCCTCCAGGGGAAACAAAGATACCACTGCCTAAAAATTAATTTCAGTTTCATTTATTCAGGTGAACTTTTAGATGAAAAATGAATTATAGATGAATTACCAATCATAATTCCTACAATGAGACTGATACCGCCCGCGAGTCCGATTTTCCGCTTGAGACCAACGGTTTCTCGGCTCGGAGTCATCGGGACTTGTGGAGTTCCCGGTAAAACCACTTCTGATCCAGAGTAATTAATTCCAAGCATGTCGCTCTCAGACGCCAAACCCAATTCTAAATTAGCAGAAATCAGGTTTGTTAGTGTATTTTTGAATTGCTTTGGCTTACCTGATTTCGGTTGTTGAGCACCTTTCGCCATCTTCGTTTGTCGATTATTCCGATAACAAATCAAAATTTTCAAAAAATTATTATAAAAAGCAATCAATCCTAGATTGTCCCATAATAATCCTTGTAAGAGAAAATTGCACAGCAAATTGCAGCCATATCGTCTTCCAATTTTGGAGGCACTGAGTCAATACACTGAAGCATTCTTGAAGAAACCAGCGATAAGTAATTGAGGCTGCAATTGAATCAAATTCTGTTCAACTGCCACGCGTTGTGAACGTTAAATTGGGTCATGAAATCCAAAGACCTTGGGCTGACGATCCTTCGCTTATGGCTCACTGACGCCGTCCTCACGCCGTGTGAAGACCGCGATCTCGCTGTTTTTATTTACAGCGTTTAGTCGTTATAATCCCATTGTATCTCATTTGCATCACATTTTTTTATCTATCATTAAAGGCTTCATAACAAAGTTTAAATCTAAGCCAAACCTGGTTTTTCCAGATTTCATCATATGCATACTGATTTCATTAACGATTACCAAAACCCTTGGAAAATGAACCCTAAGTTAAGATAAAATTGGAAAATTGGATAAGTTAAAAACTATAAATTAGAAACTTACGGTGGCATCTGTATTCCTGTCAAATCGGAACGGTTGGGCCATTGAACTAAATAAGTCGCTGCACTTTGTAAATATTTATTCTATGAAGCACTTATTGCTCTTTGTACCTTTCATGCTACTGTTTAATTGTAACGAATCATAAAGTTAGTGTAACATTCTCGTGCTGAAAACTTGATTGATCGGTGCTTATTTGCATTATTTGGATTTAATCGTCCTGGAAAATTTAGTGTCATGACTGCTCAATACCCTAATAACCTAATAAAATGCTCCATTATTGTTGTTTTGCTAAAGTAGGTAATTGCCAAAATTATATATGCGGTTTACTCAGGTAGGATTACTAACGTTAAAAATCCGCTGGACAGAATGCATCAGCAAAGTTATGATTGTCCTACTTTATGTTTTATTTCGTAAAAATATAAAAATTCCAGTTGCCCAAGGACTGTAATTAAAGTTTGATAAAAACGCAATTTATCAAACGAATGAAAATAGTGGAAATTATTTTACAGTCTATAAAAATTTTAATTAGGAAATCAAAATTAGGATTAGGAATGAGGCGCAGTTCCAGTCATTTTCAATTGTTTGCTCCAGCGGACAAAGAAGAAAATGGGAACATCCTGTTCCCGATGAAAAGCGATGGGCTGGACTTTGTTGCCGTGTTTCCACCAGAGCTGAGCGACTACTTGTTCAATTATGTCCCTGCAAAGGATTTAATGACATGCTGTCAAGTGTCGATTCAATGGAGACATGTCATCAATAACAACCGCCAGTGGTTGGGCACCTTCACAGTTTCTAGCCTTGCCCCGTTTCTATTCTAAATCTTTTTATTAGGATGAAGAGATGCAAGAATTTCAAGCTCGTCAAGGGAAGCTTTGATGAAGTCGATCCGTTCAAATGGTCCCTTTTGGATACCCATGTGGACTCGGCATCTGTCGGATTCAAGCGATGGGAGTCTCCGGCTTTCATCCTACCTCCGATCGCTTCCAGCCGGATCGAACAGTAAAGTCCTCCTTACCCATAAACATCATGGAACTAAACTGGCTTTGAAATTTTCAGCATATGTAAGTGGGGACGATATTTTAGGCAGTGTCTCCACTTGCGGAGGAATTGGAGAGCCGGCCGCTATGTCATTCACAAGATGAAGTTCCCTGATACCGAAAATGCGATGGACCTTTGCACCGCAGCAGATTCAAGCTTAAAATTGTTGGCAATTGGAACAAACGCAGGGATCGTATACCTTTGGTCTCTTATTGGTAACAGATCCATTTTTTCAAAGAAACTTTTGGAAAATTGTAAGTTTACAGGAATTCCAAAATTGCGAGAGACGATTCGTTATGATTCTGAAGTTGAGAATATCTGCCTAAGTGAACACGTGCTTGGAGTCTTGTACCAGAATGGGCTCATCCGAGCTCACAAAATCCCCGGGGATTACCCGACCAGCAAATTAGCTTTACTTGATCTCCTCTTCCAATTCCGTGTTTGGGGCTTGCCAACTCCAAACGTTCAAAACGAATTTACGCTCTTCTCCCAAGCGATTTCGGACGTGGAATCTCCACCTAGAGAAAGTTGTAGCACTACCAGTAGCCAAACTGGCCTTCAGGATCTTACTCCAGCAATTTCCGATGACACGGAACCGTGGATCCGAGAACTGTTTGCAGACAACCCTTCCTTTTACCCTGACTACTTGGCATCTGACATGGCTCTTGTGATTACCGAAAATGTCATGATTCTGACCGGATATGCTTGCAATTGCTTCCTCATTTTTGGACTCGAGGCAAAGGCGTTGCTCAAAAAAGTTCAAGTCCCCCATGGCGTCCAACTTTGTCGGAAGGTGAGTTGCTTCGAAATCATCCAAATCACATCCAAATCAAAATAATCCAATGAAACTGCGGGTCTCTTTTTCCAGGTCATCGTGTCTCTAACTTCTGTCTACTTGACCACAAAGACGCTAAGAACTAACCAAAGATTTGACCCTGCGATCTCAATTTACATCTATGACCTCCAGGAGCCATATCAGTTCAAGGAATTCCGTTCAGTTGACTTGACCGAAGAAATCCGAATCGACGTAAAGAACCGCCCAAACAATGTTGTCTGGATTGCCCAAGACTCAATCATCTATGCCGGCGATCTTCAGACACAAGTAAATTCTCATAATTTTTCAACGTCGTCAGGTTTTTTTAAATCAAAACTGTTTGATTTTCAGGCGCTGATGTTCGTGCGTGCAAGTGAAGCCTACGTGGACAACCTAGTGGTTCATGGAGAGTACATTTTGTACCATCAGTACAACGGCTTCTTAACAACTCTGAACTGGACAGGCCAGATTGTTTACATCACCGAAGTATTCTCAGGAATCTCCCGAGGATTTCGGGCTTATGGGGATTTTCTTGTCGCTGGAAGTGAAGGCCTCCAACTCAGCGTCTATGACGTCCGCTCCGGGAAACTGCTCCACAAAGTAGTGAATCGTCCCTCGCGAATCGAACATCTCTTCATCCATGACACCAAAATTATCTGCATTGCACGTGACGAGCCAGCGCTTCTGATTGGCTACTGGTGAAAATCAACTATACAAAGCTAAATTCAATTGCGTAATATTTATTAAAGCCCAAGGGTCACTAACACCAAAAAGTATTCAGTATTGCTATTGAGCAGCAGAATAGAATATAGAATAGATTATTGCTAGAATAGCATTTCTGAAGATAGTTGTCATTAGAACACCGTGATGAAAATAAACCTAATTTTATAGATATGATGACAGTTTGTCAAACGTCTAAAGTGCAGCTACGATATTACCTTGATTATGTTTAGTCATTTGGCATCATAATGTCACCCTGCGCTTTTTACAAGAAATGTCGTTCCTCTTCTTCGATTTCAGTGGCAGCAACTTGAAAGATTTTCTGAAGAAATATGGTCACACTCTCTGGAAAAGAAATCATTTTAACAGACTTATTTAAAAACTGGAACTTATTTTGAACTCACCCATCCATTTCACAGAGTAGCCGTAATGAACAAACGGGACGTAAAACACAAGTCCACCAAGAATGAAAAGCGTCGCGTAGAGGTACTCTAGTTGCGGATTTTCGATAATCGGAGCAATCACCAGGTACATGGATACAACCAACACCAGAACTGGAGCAAGTATAGGTACCTGCAAATGTCAAAGTTCAGCATTCAGCTTCCCAAAAAGTTTCTTGTAACCTTGTAAGGGCGAGGAGCCTTAGGGCGCGTGAATCGTTGGACGATAACTGAAAGCATAGCGGCGCCATAGAAAATCCAAGCAGTGAAGCTGAAGAAATTGATGAGTGAGTTGATGTTTCCTGTCATGACCATTACAATCGCGATAATTGCCTGTTTACAAAAAAGCATTTTTAGGATGTCTTGATTTTCTTTAGAAAATTGAAGTCATACGTGAAAAACCAGCGCTGGAACAGGAGTGAATCGACGAACATGAATGTAGGACAAAATGTCGGTAAACTGCCCTTCGCGGCTTGTTGCGAAGCATAATCTAAAAGAAATTGTTGGATTTATCACAAAAGAAGAGAAAACTCTGGCTAAATTCCCATTTGGGAGGTTCCTTTGCCACTTCAAATGACCTCTGAACTGTCGCCAACAGACGAAATTACTTTTTCAAGTGTAACGTCCGAGTGATTGAAGAGAGAAAACACTCACCTGCCACCTGAGAATAAAGTTCCATTCGCCGCCCCAAAGGTGCTCACTGCCACAGAAAGGGGAATGATCCAAGCATAACTTCCTAAAACTCGTTGTCCAAATGTCTATAAAAGATGGACCAATTGGATTCTGAAGCTGAGTGCTTATCCTTAATCCTCTTACATAGGCTACTGCTTCGGATGAAATCATTTCCGCCGGGGTCAGGACAAACAAGTACGCCACATTGATGAGGACGTAGCAAATGGTGACAAGTGGGATCCCAATTATAATCGACCGAGGAAGGTTCCTGTGAGTAAAAATCATTTTCTAATATTTTCAAAACCACTTTTAATATTATTACTTGTTCGGGTCTTTAATTTCTTCTGTGGCATAATTCAAGTTGTTCCTAATAAAAAAAAGTTTAATATTTTAAGTGCAAAATTGGTTTCTAATAAAGTGTACCAGCCATCGTAAGCCCAGAGACCGCTGTAGAAAGCCGTTGCAATACTTCCATAGTTTCTATTAGTACCGCTAAATCCCATGTCTTCCGTTGCCGGATTCCCTTCAACGAATTTGTAAAGCCCGCCAATGCAAATAACCAAAATGGCCACAAACTTGGCAGCAGCGAATCCATTCTGAACCCCAGTCGCAAGGTTGACGCTGTAGCAATTGATGAATAGTAGGAATGCTAAATAAATAAATGACGTTTGTAAATAAAAGTTTGCTATGAAGGACTAATTTGTAAATATTTGCCAATTGTTGCAGCGCAAACAAGTTTCACCGACATTTCCGGCGCGGTTCCGTCAATGAATGCTTCCAGCGAGTATTTGGCAAAGGTGAGGCAAATAATTGCCAGTTGCGAAGGTTTGAGCACAAGTGTTGATACCCATGAGAACAGAAATGCTGGAACGGTTCCAAATGCATCAAGAAAGTAAGCATACTCGGCTCCAGAGCTAGGATTCATGGTGCCGAGCTCAGCATAGGATAGGGCTCCTGGAGAATTTTATTTTTTAAAATAAATAAACCGGAATTAATCTTCTCCGAAGTTGCGTGCTCTGATCAATATTTGCCCTTTCTCTCATTTCCATAAATTCTAGGAAATCTCCTATTTCTAATTAAAAAAAAGTTTGATGCAAAACTCGTAAAATTGGTTTTGGTTGCAAATTTTATGGATTCAGAAAATTGGACTTTCTCTATGGTGAAAGTTGAGCTTTATGCTCTAATCTTCTCAGTATTGCGCCGCTGGGTCTAAAATTAACATCAATCATGTCTAATCTGGAGACAAGGAAGATCCATTAGTCCATTAGAATCAATACATGTTATGCTCTATGGTGACATAAGGGATATCACGTATAAATGTGATCATTCAGGATCCTATTTCGCAATGAATCAAAACGACTTCCCAAAGCTTAGAGACAATCATAAAAATTGATGGATGATGCAATCATTCCTTTGTCTCGAAGCAAATTAGTCGAAATAGGAGCAGTGTGTGCTAAAATAAGGCTTCACGACTCAATAAAAAAATTGTCTAGAATTCGCAGACTGCAAAAAGAAGGTGGTAGTATAAAATTGCTTACCCAACATGGCCAGGACGCCACATCCTGCCCAAACTACTAGGCTCATTCCTACAGATCCAGTTTGATCCAAAACTTCAGTGGGGGATACGAATATCCCACTCCCTGAATTTCAGAAAATTAACTCCAATTACATTTGGATTTTATGCATTTTATGCTCAATTTACCTATCATGACCCCTGCAATTAGAGCCACCCCACTGAAGAGTCCCACCCGTCTCTGGAGGTGAACAGCGTCAGCTGGTATTGAGAGTGACCTCTCCAGTCCGTGGTGCTGTCCAGTTGTTGACCCATTCGCTTTATACCCATCTCCCGAAACCGCCTGGCTTTTGCAGCTTCCGTTCCTTTGCTTTCCTGAAATCACCATTATAAAGACAAAACCTTAAGCCTCCCGTAATAAAGCAACTGAAGATCCTGACTTGGCAATTTCCCCTTCTTAGGCAGCAGTATTTCCTGGGTGTTTAAATTGTATCGTAATGTCAGTTGCTAAGGCATACGTGTCCAGTGGCATTTTAATTAACGTGTCGTTGACACGTCGTAAAAGCAACACATGCAAAATGCACTGAATGAGAGTCACAAATTGTGTCATCGAACTCTACACGTCCTAAATGCTTCTAAGCTGTAAAAATCCAGGAGTCAAAATCCTGTAATAAAATTAGTAATGGCCAGCATCTAAATAAGTGATCGCCAAAATGCAGGTACCGGCGCTACCCTCAAATCGATGATCGATTTGTCCTACCTTGATTACATTTGGAACTGGAAATCACATGATCTTTGCAATGCTAAAACCAAGGGCTGAAATTCGCTTATAGGCAGTGTTTACAAGTTTACCTTGAAAAGAGCCGCAGCAGCAGCTTGGAAGTGCTGCTTGAAGTGCAAAAGCACGTCAAAGCTTTACGTTTTAAATTAGATTTATCCCCTTTGTGCCATTTCCATTTTTCAGCCTTAATATTTTATACTATCCAAATGCAAAGAAGAGAAAGTTGAAGGGAAAGTCAGAGATATCAATCCTCGGAGAAAACTTTTTTTACGTTTGTAAAATCCCTTACGGATGAGAAGACTTGCTGACTTTCTTTTTTGCAAATGAAATGAACATCATTTCTTATGGATGAAATGGGATCAAGAGACCATCTTGGAATTTATGTCACTCGTCTGCTCCCCTAAATAAAATTACTACGCAGTCATGCAAAATGACACAATTGTGACCTCCAAATGCAGTTTCGGACGAGACTAGTTTTCTAAAAAGGGAAAATCAATATAAAATGTGACAAGGTTAGTCAGAATTCCTTGCGTCATTCACTTCTTTTTCGGATGAATTGTGCCCTTAAATGAACCAAGCAAAGCGTGTTTAGAGATAGGAATTTCATTTTGGCTTTTACGCACGCATAAGCGTCTAACTTTCTCCTTACTTTCACTCAAACCATATGTGAAAGAAACCTTTAAGAAAATGCTTACCTTGAGCACTGGATTCATTTTGAACCATTGCTTAAAGCTCTCTGGAATGATTTCGTCTTTTTCAAAACTAATGTTGAATCTTGGACTCGGTGTGAAAGTGAAGCTCATGACAAATTCCGAATCAAAATAGTGAAATGTTGCTCATTTAGAACAGTTACTGGGAAACAATAGATTCTCGAATTCAGCTGAAACTTTTTTCTAAAAGTAGTTACAGTTGATCCCTTTTTTCCAATTGAAGACAGACGCTGTTGATTACCTAGATTTGGAGTAAATTGGATTTGCAAAGTTTGCCAAAGTTTTATGACTTGTTCGACGTGCTTGCTCAACTTCCAAAGAATGAATGACACCCCGTTCTTTTTGCTCGGTGCACAACAACTTCCTTTTTGCAAAGAAAAATGATGATGAAATTGTACGGGTAGAATAGCTCATCTGCCACGAGGAAAAGCTCCCCTTGAATAATGGAGAGAAAACCGAGTTTTGCGAGGGATGACATTCGGGTTTTGTGCTAAAAAAACCCCTTATATGAACAGAGTTTTTGCGGAACGCAAGCGCCAGTGTGGCCTACGCTTTCCAGATTTTCAGCCTTCACCTTGATGATAATACCAAGGGATTCGAGATATCGGATTTCGAATGGAGCCTTTAATTAGATCTTTCGTCGTAGCAAGGTTCAGTGGTTTTTGACTTCTGGAAAGAAGCAAAAATTACAAAATTGCACAAATCTAATTATTGCCCCTGGAGGAAGGGGTTAGTATCGAGAGCTATGTACAGACTTAACGTTCACGTTTAAATTATATCACAAACCGGAAGTCTGGGAATTATGTACATATTGCCAAGGCCAGCTTATGAGCATTTTTGTAACCTGCCATTACCTAGATTTTTAAGTTTGTAGATTGCCATTAATCATATAAATAGATAAATTCATAAGGCATTACGTTTCTAAGTGAGGCGTAGGCGAAAGACATGAAGTGTATGTAGAGAGAAGAGACTCAGATTCTGAATCGCTTTTACTGTTGGAAGCGACTGCTGCGAGTTCATTTAGTATTTTTGACGTTATGATTCCTGTCAGATATTCCAGCTGAATCTGGAGTGACTGGAGTCAATATTTCAAAACTTGAATTCCCATTGGTTTCTTGAGATAGTCCAATCACTGCAGGGAAAGCAGAGGAGGAAATTATTTCAAAAGGTGAGGGCGCTGGAATATCGTGGATAACTGTCGAATTAGAGTTGGCTGTGGTCAATCCTTCGCTACTTTGATTGGTTGAAACTGACTTGGAAGAAGCGTCGGAAAGGCCTGTGGCTGACTTGGAGTCATTACAATCCTGAGTAAAAACTTCATCCCGGGTGGAAGGCACAATACGCTCGGTAGATTTAAACATCTTTGATGACTTCCGTTTCGGAGTTGAATTTAGACTGCTGCTGGATTCACTTTTGACACTCCGAGTTCGTGGGTGGCTTCTGTAAGGGGTGCTGCACTCAATGGGTAGCAATGAGTCTCCGTTCTTGAGCGGTGGAGATAAAATATTTCCCGAAGAGAGCCTGCGAGTACTGCATGATTGACATATATTGCTGCTGCAATATACTTTAATTAGTTTAATTTCTCTTAATTGTAAATATTCTTTACCTGTTGAGTTTTGTAAGCATTTCATTTCGCTGCTTCAGTATTTCCAGCTCTGCCTTTAGCAGTTCAATCTCGGTTTCTCTATCACGTAAAACGTCTTTTATTTGCATGACGCTTTCTTCCAGGTTACCAAGGACCTCCTGGAAATTAGACATTAGTGATCATGGTTTGACTCATAGGCTGAATTATAAGGAAGAAATGACTCACCTTAGATTCTTCAGCGTTTTCTGGATACATAGGAGGTTCATCAAGACAGAAAAACGAGCGTACAATTGGACATTTTGATAATTTATGCTGAACCAGTACACTGTCCACAAAGGCCTGGAGTCCCTTCATTCTGTCATCGAGGAATGCCGTTTCAAAGTTATTCTTCAACCAACGTTTAGGTGGAAGACTGATAGTTAAATGTGGAAACTCTTCCTTCAGCTAAAATAAATTAGATCACTCGTTTTAACCAGCACAACACTCCAATTAGATTGAATTTTGGTCTTACTTTGGAACTGAGTCGTTCAAAATCCGTGTAACGTCGACAGACCAACCAGCTGTCATTCAATTCGTCACTTTCAATCCGGAGTTTAAATACCTGAAAATCAGTAAGAACTCTTAGCTTCAAAACCCGTTGTTAATCAAAAATACATTGATATGAGCTAACTTACTGTGAATCTCGCCCTTTCTTCCATCACTTCATACCCAATTACTGGTATTTTTACAATCCCATCATCCCCAGCATCTCCATTGTTTTCAGCTGGTGGTGGTGATCCTACAGTTCTATTGTGCAAACTGCTTCTTCTGAATTTAAATCCAAGGATACTGCTACGACTTCCAATACTGCTTCTCCTGCTAGCCGGCATCATTCCAGTACCACTTAAAATAAAAATAAGATTAAAAGTTAGCACATATTCATGATTATTCGTTTGCCACAGATGATGCTTACCAGTCCAGTGTGATTAGCAGAATAAAAATGAAACGGCAGGAGGACGCAAGCAGGCTTTTATAAATCGGTGACCTTCAAAAATAGAGTAATTACAATAACAATTAGGCCTTTATATGACATCCGTCCAACAATAGTTCTGTCAATTAGAGCTTCCACGGGTCAGAAAATGTGTCACGCACATATGGAAAAAGTACACGCTTCACATACTGAATCAATCGCTGAAACATACGTTTTCAAATGGCATAACAAGTAAGAATTTTGGTATAAATTAACAATAAACTTACCCAACGTTGTCTTCAAAATGATAAGAAAAATCCAAAGTGTAATTTAGCAATGTAAATCGATTACTTCTAAACCACCTGTTGGCAAGAGCAGGTCAGTTCCGTGACCTCTTTAAAATATACTACGCTACACGGAATTACTCACCTACAAATCCTGTTTTCCTCCTTCCTGATTGGCTGGTTTGTCACGAGGTTTGGCTGAGGTCTCTTCTGATTGGTCGTTTGAATGAGAAGCGGTTCTAAATTCGGGACGAGGAAGTCCAAGGTCCAAAGGTGAAACTCCAAGAAATCCCAACGAGTAAATAAATATCGCGTGACTGCTGTTGTCAACTTTCATTATCTTCACGTCAAGTCACGAGCCACGTCAATAAGCCGACTACTACTTAACGATCGATCGACGGGTCATTCAGAAGGTCATAAACATCATGATGAGTGTCTCGTCCATTACTGCTAATTACCTACGGAAATTGCCACTGCTTGGGTAATTGACAGCTGACATACACTGATCATGTAATTCTGTACTTAGTACTAATTCAACGTCTATTCTATCCAGGTACTCGAGGTACATGTCACCGGTATTTGCAAGGTCAAGCTCCTCCTTTGAAGCAGCTCAAGAGCGTCTCAAGAGTGTCAAGGATGCGGATAATCAACAAAAGCTTAAGATCTACGCTCTTTATAAACAGGCTACAGAGGGGAAGAACACCACCAAGCGGCCTGGTATGATGGAATTGGTCAAAAAGGCAAAATGGGATGCTTGGAGTTCCCTTGGAGAAATGAGCCAGGTATGATTCGAATGATTCCTGATGATTCTTCAAAGTCATGGAGGTTTAAGCCTTTCTGTGTATTGTAAATTCAGGACGAAGCTAAAGCTCAATATGCCCAGTTTGTTGAAGAACTTGCTGGAGCATCGGATGCAAAAGGGGAAGAGAAGAAAGTAGAAGCTGGAGAAGGACTCAAAATTACTATCGAAGATGGGATCAGAACAATTCTTTTGAATCGGCCGGATAAGTACAATGCCTTGACCGCTGAGGTAGACTGAGTTTTGCTGTTTTCGTTGAGTATTTTTTCGTTCTTGAATATTCATTTAATTAGAATTTTGGTTGTAGATGTATGATGGAATTGCTCAAGCTCTTACTGATGCTAATAACGACGATGCCACAAATATCGTTGTACTGGCGGGTGCTGGGAAGTTTTACTGTAGTGGAAATGACTTGAGCAGTTTTATGAGTGTCACAGATCCCAAGGCCACAGCGGAAGGAGCATACGTTAGGCTCAAGTAAGAAATTCAAATAATCAATTCATTGGACTACTTATTAACTTTGTAACTTTTTTTTAGACGCTACGTCGCTGCCTATATTGATTGTCGAAAGCCATTGATTGCTCTTGTCCACGGTAAGCTTAAAACGCGTTGTTATTCCATACTGGAACAGCGTTTATGTGATTTATATTCATAGGCCCAGCAGTGGGAATTTCTGTCACCGTTCTTGGGCTTTGTGACGCAGTTTACTGCTCTGATCAGGTAAATCATGGTCCAATTTTTAATTCCAGAACCATAATCAGTGTCTAATTTGGTTACATTTGAATAGGCAACATTTAATTCGCCGTTCAGCTCTCTTGGACAATCCCCTGAGGGGTGCTCATCCTACACTTTCCCGAAAATAATGGGTTACTCCAGGGTAAAATATTCTTTATAAATTCTTAATTAATTTGTAAACCACACCCTCAAACTGACTGTATTGCTAATTTCAGGCCAGCGAGTTGCTGCTCTTCAATACTAAAATTAACGCAACCCAGGCGAAGGATTGGGGACTCGTCAGCGAAATAATTCCTCATGATAAATTCGAGGTAGAAGCTTGGAACAAAGTGAAACAATACGCAGAGCTTCCCGTCAAGGTAAAGCATTCATTACATTGGAAACAACTCGAGCATAAAGAACTTTTGTTTGTAGTCCATTGTCTACGGGAAAGAATTAATTCGAGGAAAAGAACGAGATCTCCTTCATCAAGTAAACCAGGCAGAGTGTGAACGATTGGTTGAGCGTTGGCAGTCTGAGGATTGCGCAAACGCAATCATGAAATTCTTCGCCAGGAAAGCAAAATAAGTTAAAATCCTCTTAAAAAGAATATTACTCAAATTATAATAACGTAAACAAGAGAAAAATGTGAAAGAAATCAAACTAATCAAACCGTACTGCCTTATTTCGCAAAGGAGCAATTTTATTGAATTTTAATAATCCAATGTCACACTTGTAAAAACTTATGAGCAGCCGTTGCTATACATGTAAGATTTTCTGCCATCGATTGCTTCTGCACGCATTATTCTTAAGTTGAAAATGTCGGGGTCATAAGCAGCTGCAGTCGAAAGGATTACATCCAACTTGTCTGATGAGAAGACTACATTCCCTCTGTTGTCGAATGCAATTTGGTCCACGTATTCCATGTCACGGTCATTATGGGCATACACTCGATCAGTTCCAGCGGTTCTAACTTTTGATGTTGTATCCCATATTGCAAGTGAGTTTTCCTGGAGTCGGCCGTAGTACAAAAGCCCTTTGGAATCAATCCCTCTGCCATCTGTGAGTGACACTCCCTTGCCATGATCGGTGACATCAGCATCCGACAAGTTCGTTTTGCAACTTGATCCAGCCATTTTGAGAACATCCGTTGAAACCGAGTAGATGTTGTAACTTGCATATGGAGAGTAGAACAGACGATCAAAGTTTTGGTCAATTGGTGATACACCAATACCATCAGCTCCATATCCAGCTACTGAAAATGTCACTCCTGAAACATATTTAAAGAGACATATGCTGCATTATTTCGCAATGCTCAAAACTGTTGAATATTTTACCGTTCGTGGTGCAGTTGAGAACATCTGGATCAGGTTCCATGGAACTGTGAGTGACACTCCAAGATTTATTTTTCTTGTAGTCATACACCACAATTTGGTACTGGAGGACGTCTGAAATGTAAGCAAAGCAGTTCTGGTAGCTTTTGCAAGCAATGGTGTGAGCATAAAAATAAGCTTCTGTTGGAGATGAAACTGCTTCAGGGAAAATGTGAGTCCGTAGTACAGCACCAGTGGCAATATCCAGTATGACAAGCTTTGGTTTACAAATATTTTCGATCTTAGTTTCAAACGTGTTTATTCGACCCGAGTCCACGACCCAGATTCGGCCAAACTGATCAATTTCTATGTTTTCAACCATCTGGAACGCATCGCAGTTGCCAATTTCTTGCATTGACCAGTTCGGGAAGGGCTTCAGGCGACGACCCACGGAGGTCTGCTCGCTCTTCTGATGGTAAGGGACAGTTGCAAGAGCCACCGGAGTCCCAGGGCGGTATCGAGGAATAGCCATGAATATTCGATTTTCCCAAACTTTGATGCCACCAAATGCAACATTGGTTGGAATAAAAGATTTGTTTCTGATGCCTTCGTTCCGGGAATGTGAACTTTGGTATTCGAAATCCAGAACTTTCCATTTGTACATGACTGTGTACGCCGCCAGGGGGAGTATTGCTGATATTCGGTTACAGGACGAAATCAGTACAAGTAAGATACAAAATACCCTCTTCTATTGCAACCAAAGTAATAGTGAAGAAGCGGATGTAGCTCAGTCCAACTATAAATCTAAAATGCGCTCATTACAATAGTATATTGTTTGGTGTCGAGCATAAGTTTTTATTTGATTGACGTCTATGGGCTAAGATGCCAAATAGAATTGGCTTTATTAGAATTGTTCACCTGAGATACCCAGGGAAATCAATTGAGAATATATAATCGAGTTTACAATCCCAGTAAATGGCTTTTCGAGAGCCATTTAAATAACAATCCCAGGTCAGAAGGTAATATAGGCGGGCGTGTGGGCCAAAGCAAAAATCAATCGTACATCTTGATTGAATAAACCGTTCCAAACCGGCGTAACAAAGTAGCGCATGTTTTCCGTTTTCACTTTCCTGAGCTGAATAAACTACTTTCTTCAGTGAATAGGATCAAGTGCAGTTAGACGATATAAGTTAGAACAAATAGAAAAATTAGAATTAATAACGAAATTATATGTTTACCTTTAAGCTGACTTCCAGTGAACCAGTAGGTCACAGGTCAAAATGCCATATAAAACAGTTGTTTGTCTCATTGAGAGGAACAAATGTAGGGGTAATTTTTTTTAACGTTCAACTTTGACCTTGACATTTAACCCAGCAGCAGGTCACTTCCGGTCAATGTCAATACGGTATATCAATTAGAGGACCATGAAGAGTTCATTGCTGCAAGCAGTATTCAAATCGGTTTGGTAGTTCCTGAGTTATTGCGGGGTGGGACGGGCGGACAGACAGACTATTCTTATAAAGTAGCATGCGCTACTTAATTAAACATTAATTCGCTTAAGTACACTTCCCAGACATTCTAATGATCGTGTATCACGGCACACACGTGGAACACACATTAATAATTTAGACGTGGAGCAATACATCCATAGAAGTCGATATCAAAGACAGCTCCAGTTCACTTTTATTTGCGTCGTCGTGTCGTTCAAATCCTGTGTTTAGTATGTTGGTTTTCAGTGTGGGCTTCCTTCTTATTTTGTTTATTAGTGTCGGTCACTCTTTATTCTTGGCGTGTTCTGCCCATTGTACATTTTTCTTTATGTTCGTTGGAGACGGGAACCCAAGCACCACTTCATTCTTGGAGCAGGAGCTGGGTCAAGCACATCAAAGTTCAGTTTCTGCATTTGTGTTTAAAAGCAATGGAATTTCAATTCCTTCAAAGAGTCCATTAGATCTTGGTAACAAAACCATTCGTAGGGGTT
>VNWY01001405.1:0-15627 GCA_009869845.1 Pseudachorutes palmiensis | reverse complement strand
ACTATAACAAGATCTTTCTGGCACTAAAAGTGATCATCACCGAAATTAGAATTATAAGTATACATGCCTTACAACGCAGCTGCCGTTTCAATTCCAAGTGAACCATGACTTGAGTCCTGCAACTGGGGATGAAGTCTTTGCGATGTTCTTCCCACCAGATGCAGCCAAAGTTGAACCTTTGTTTTCAGTGCCAACGCTATCACTTCCATCGCCTTGTTTCTCGTTGGTAGTGTTTTCTTCTTCTTCTTCGACTTCCTTGGCTTCCTCCACTTCGTCTTCATTAGGGGCCTTGGTCCCAAGGACTTTCTCGTTTGTCTCTGCCTGCATCTTAGCTTCGTAGTTTCTCACATCTTCCTCAGTCATCCCGTACCATTCATCAAGCCAAGCAAAAGCCTGACGATGTCCCAACAACAAGATCTCACGAATTGCCTAAAAATACCAGAACATTTTAATCCCTCTGTGATTTAGGTGAAGTCTTAACTAAGAAATATACCTTCTGGGCAAAATCCTCAACTCGAGTCTGCAAGCCCCAGATGTCAAAACTGCATGAAACTAATTTGTAGGAGCACATGATCGGATCTGATGTCTCTCTCCAGTCCTTTTCCAGTGGGCCACGGCCCGCTTTGATGGATTTGTACAATTTCGGGTCTTCATTGGCCTTGTAGTGCTTAGGCTGCAATTCATCCTCAGCAATGTCCACAAAATCCACGTTCCGATTCAATAGATCCTCTTCCTTCAACCCGAGGCACTGGGAAATCAATTTAAAAATGGATTTTAACATATGATTAACATTCAGAATTGTGTAAAATCAAAATCTAACAAAAAACCATGAGGCATTAGTAAAACCAATTGAGGCCCTTAACTTTATAATGAAGGGCCTCAGCAGTGATCCTACGCCTCATGGTTTCTTGTAACTTGTTAGATTTTACAAAGCAGTTTAACTAAACTGAATCAACAGGTGCATTGTAACATTATGAGCATGATTTTAAGAATATGTATAAGTGCAAGTATAATAAAACGAAAGGTTTACGTTTTCAGTGCTGCCATTGTTGTCTTCATATCGTGTTTTGATGAAGATGTTCAACCGTGGTAGAAAGGAGCACGTATACTCTGTCTCAGTGTAGGGATAATAGTTCCAGGATTTCTCAGTAACGTAGAACACCCTTGGTATGATTGACTGAATAAAGTATGGTAGTTTGCTGAAGGGAAAAAACATTAGGATTAAAATTGACCCAATATTTCACTAAACCAATCCAATAATACCTTGACAAATGGATTCGCTTCTCAGTATACCGTCCAGCGCCGTGTTCTTCATCCGTATGGGGTACATTGTGTACCACTTCAACACCTTCTCCAGACTCCGACTGTTCATGACTATGTCTTGAGATCATGAATAACTGACCAATGTGATACTATAAAGTAAAAGTTACAAAATTGCTCAGCGTTTAGTGCCTTTCCCTTCATTATAAAATAACACTAACCTCTTCCACAGTGAAGGGCATAGGAATCCTGTATTCCGTGATGAGCATGTTGATCACGCCCTTGATATTTTCAGATGTAGAATGTAGATGTAGAAGTTTAGGTCAAGTCAGCACCTTTAGGCCTTAGGAAAACGAATAAATTCCAGATTTGATAATTACAATTCTCATTATGACAAATGTTTTCGTATTTGTAAAGAACCGTGTGTCATCTGATGACGTCAAGGAAATTACCTTTTTTCAGCAGCCGTAAGTCCAGAGTCCAAGGTCAAGCAGTGACTACAGCTCTAAACTCACAACATTTGACAACCTTTGACCTCTTACCTAGAAAAACTACGATTTAAAATCAAAGCAAAAAAGAAAAAAGTCGATTAAAATTTCAATAATTTATTTTGAATTTTCACTAATTCCGCCAACGCATTGTGACAAAAAATTCTCACCTCGCCCCAGCCGAGTTGCAAAATTGTGCCTTTAGGATGCCATTTACAGTCACTTTTTTAAGAAAATGTTTTTTAGAAAAAGTACAATTTCATATGAATTAATTTTATTATAATTTCAACCTTTGTGGTAATGGAGTAACCGCGTGTGCATTTCTTCTAATTTCCTTCCTGGGAAAGCGTTTTGGACAAAGTTAAAATGGTTTTTGGGAAGACTGGAAAATAAGGTTGTGGAAGACGTTTGAAATCTTGAATGTTTTCGTGTGCGCATCTATGCTCTACAATTCCTTCAGGACAGCTTCGAAGGATTCCAGGAAGATATTTGCATGGTGTGGTTGGAACACGAGTGTTGGTCGAAGACGAATTGCCTTCTCACCACATCCCCCTGATTGAATGCCTGTCAAAACAAAAAGTCAAATTACAGTGAGGCTTGTCAAGGTGCCTGATAGCTTGCTATGGTAAACTATTATTACCTTTTCCTTTTAGTTTGGAAATGATCGTATCCCGCAGAGCAGAGTCTTTGGCATCAACAGCGATAAATGTTCCTCGACCACGACTCGAATTGAGATGATTTGGGAACTTTTTCTGTATAATCAACAAATGGAGCCATTATCAAACAAAGCTTGGATTTTGTTATTAAGATGCCTACCTCAAGGGATTTCAATCCTTTCATAAGGATGTCTCCAGTGACCTCTGCATTCTTGAGGAGGCCGTCACGCTTAACGACTTCCAGCACCTTCTTCAGCACCTGAACTTTACTTGGCTGAAACCAATTAAAAATGTGTCGGGTTTATATAAAATTGATCATGGGCCAAACTTACCTCTCCCATCCATGTATTGAAAATTCTGTATGAGATATCGGATCTGAAATGAAAGAAAAATTATTTAGTGAAAGCCAAATATACTAGAGTTGCGTCCTGTTTTTTTTTATAGAGAAAGATATTTCCCAGAACAGATGAAATTACTTGAATTCGGGCAAATGGTAGAACCCTCCTGTTTGTAGTTTTTTACTGAAGGTCACAAGGTCAGGTGGAGATGGAAGGTTGAAGTGTTCGTGGCACCACATTTTCCCTGTTGGTCCTCCGCCTGTCTGGACTTCGTCCATAATCAGGGCAACTCCTCTCTAAATCAATTTGTAAAAATCTTTGCTGCTAAAGGATTTCGAATACTAAAGGAAATAAAAGCCTTTGGCTAATACGCACCGCTTTTCCAATTTGCTGTAGCTTTTGGAAGAATTCTGGAGATGCATGATGGTCTCCTCCCTCCGATTGGATTGGTTCAATAATCATTCCGGCGACTGGTCGTCCTTTCTTTTTAAATGCTTCAATGAGCTCCTCCACTTCAGCCAAACACTTGACATCTTCTGCATTATTCTCAGCAACGTTGTCCTCCAGTGGGTACTTGTATACTGGGAAACGAGCAATGGGCCAATCGAATGCTGGAACATCCAACTTGTGAATAGCTTTGGAGTGGGTAACGCTCAATGCTCCTAAAGTCCTTCCGTGAAAAGCCCCTGAAAAACAAAGTTTACATTTAATTGGTGACTAATTTATTTTAATTAATGGCTTTTTATAATCCCACCATGGAAGGAAAGAATGGATAGTTCTGGACTTCCTGGAGGCATGTTGATCATGCAACTTCCGTAGTCATCAGGAGAGAAATTATTACCACCGCGTAAACGTTTTTGATGCCAAAGGAAAACAGCCTTGAATGCATTTTCGTTTGAACAAGAACCGCTTTATGAACAGAATAATTATTCAGCAATTTTTATAACCTGAAAGCTAATAAAATCCTCACCAAGCCATCGTCTGAACATGCTTCAGTCCAGCTGGGGCAACCTAAAAATTATTACATCATAAAATGCACTTGAAAGTAACTACAACGTGTTCACATTTCCCCATTTCTTACAGCTAGCAGCGATGACTTCAATTCTTCGACCCATGTACCACTAGGGAAGACGCCTAGGGCAGGTCGATTGACTAGCGTTCTCTAGAAAAAAGAGAAACGTCGATGATGCAATGCGGAGATGGAAAAGTAAGATGTAAACTTAAGTCTTACGACATGATGCGGATCCGTAAATAAGCTCAGTAATTCCGGATGATTGTAACCAATTGGAATAGAAGATATTTGGGAATATGTGTCCAGGATAACGTTCCCATCCACATCAACTAAATAATTCCCCAAGGATCGATCATAGTCTGCAAATAGCTGCACTCCGCCGGCGCACTGCGGCAATAAAAGACATCATGATTTACAATTACACAAAAACTAAATTTATCAAACCTGAATAGCTTCTAGCTGCTGCAATAATTCTTTAGACTTGGGGCCAGGTATTGGTGTCCTCACTGAAGGGCCAGTGGGTTCACCAGTAATTAAACTAGCAAATCCCCGTGTCACTGTGTACAAAAAATTGATTTTTCGATTGCAATTGACTATAAATACGAAACCATTGAATTTTGACTTACAATTGGAAGTAGGGCGAAGATGCCTTAGTGTTCTTGACATTGCTAAAGACATTCTACTTATTGCTTCTCCTCTGGAAAACTGTCACTAACTGGAAATCTTTGTAGGACAAGTGACGCTGGAAAGTTTCAATTGCGGTTGATTGTGGAGTTACTATGATCATCAACACACTTGAATCTCAATGTCAATTACTTGTTAGTTAGCTCCTGCTATTAGCCCTCATGTGCTTAGTATCCAATTGACATCCAAGGTCAACATCCTCTCTACTGAAGAAAAAAATACTCTCACTGGCAATTTTATACCTCGTTACACGTGGAGGCGTGGAACTGCATAACACTTAGGGGAAGTTAATTTAAGAAATATAGGCAAAAAGTTTGAGAATAAACACCACAGCTTGCCCTTGCCCCTGATTTCTATAGACTCCAGACGTCTCGTCTGTTTTTTTGGAAGCTGAATGATATCGATCCGCACCGGCGGAAGAGCCCCGAAGTATATTCAACATGTTGACTGGAATACTGCGGCAGTAGTTCCATCCCTGCCGTAAATAATTAAACAAGAATCAATTGAGGAATGGTGCGCAGACCCGCATGGAAATATTTTCTAACCTTTGTTCATGGCAGGCGACATGAGTGCGCACACTTCCTCGGAGTGCTTGGGTTTTCTCTTTCGTCGAAGCCATAAAAACTTCCGTTGTTTGAACTGACTGCGGTGTATCAACTGTGAAGATCAGAGGAATTAAAAATAGAATGATGATACTTGATATACATTTTATCATGATCCAGATCCCACATTTTACTCAGTCGTCCACTGGATCTTGGAGAAAGCGCACAACCAGGAGAAAATTCTTAGCACAAAAATGTCAAGACGCGCTTACGACTACGCTGTAAGTTCCTATTGCAAAGCCATTTGAGGCATATTTCCAAAAATCTAAAAAAAATAATAATAATAAATAAATAAAATAAATAATAATAATAATAAAATCTTCAGGCACCAATGTTTGGTGGAGATTTCTGCTGTGCACCTCCACCGATTGAGCGACCATCAACCCGACCAGAAGCAAAGTATCGGGCCCTCCAGAAGCAAAACTCTATCCTACAGAGCTCACTGAATCGTGCTGATAGCGGCGGTGCTAGGGGTGCACTCACCCGAATGGAAACTCTGTCACGGAGTCCCTTGGCACGTGGGAACAGTGGGACTTCAAGGACCACAACGGAGACTTACTCATCAACATCAAGTGGCACCGGAGGAACTGGAGTACCCTCATCATTCTCATCAACGACTTACAAGTCACCATACGGAAACACGTACAGGTCATGCTCCAAGTTCTAAACCTGCAAATTATTACTGTAACAAATGTATTAGACATTTACAAAAGTTGTTAGAATTCCACTTAAAGACACCCTGAATTCCACCCTTTTAGAAAGACAGGAAAAGAGAATGGGAAGATGTTTTGGTAAAAATAAAAACAAAAGAAGTTGCCAAAAATATTCGTTTTTGATAAGTAATGAGGGACGATTATAACATGTGCACTCGGCTGCGGGATTGACTCTAATTCTAACATTTGTTTTCCGGTTTTGTCGTCATCGGGCTACTGGCCAATTTTTTGGTAAAATAAAAATCATAAGCTAAGAGACGAGCAAAAAGGGCAAAGAAAATCAGAAGATTAATTGAGAATTTTGAGAAAATAGATTAGTCATGGCATATGAAAATATTAAAGAAACATTGAGAAGTGGAAGTTTACAAGAGAAGCTCATCGCCTTGTTGAAATCAGGGGTGGTACGCTCCACGGCTTGCGTAGAATCAGCAGCATTAAGGGCATTATATTGACGAATCAATCGTCGAACTTGAGTGGGACACGGACGTGAGGAGTACAAAAGTTGACATGGTCGATGACTCCTTCGATGGCCACAACAGGCAAGGTCTATGCAGCTTGTCTCAAAGCCGCAGTCACATTCCTCACTGCCTTCAAGAATACCTAAAATTGCAAAATGTCGCACATAAAAATTCATTCATTGAAGCGCTCAAGCATCCTCAAGGTTGACATATGCAACGTCAAACAAAGAATGACGAACCATTTCCACAATACGGAGTTGGATCTTCCACGAAGCAAAACTTTCTCTGACTTGTCAGCACCTGCAAAACTTGTCGTTTCGAACAGGAACTAAAAACAAAGTTGTTGCTTCTAAACATCCTTTTTCTATGAAGGGTAGTAGGCCACATGATAAACCTTGGGAATGGAGAATGTTAATTTACCGTATATTATAAACATTTGTGTTAATGAGGATGAGAGGAATTTTACCTTCCGTTGAGTGGTTCAAAGAAACTCATCGCCTGGCTTTGGCTGTCATCTGGATCTGGAAGGAGGTTTGGATCATGTCCAGAACATTCTTTGAGTGGCTCTAGTTGTGCTTCGGCTTGTGACAGATCGTAATCGTGTTTGGAACCAAATGAATGTCCCAGTTCATGAAGCAAAGTCATCTCTAGCTGAAGCATATCCAGAGCTACACCGTCAGGCCCTGTCCCAGTTATCAGAATCAGATTCAGACTTTCCGTGTCGTCGTCAGGGTCAGTAGTTCGTGTTTCGCAAAACCCACCCACGTGCCTCTGTTCACCTGTCACAAACAGAAAATGTCATACGTCAGGATTCTGCGGTGACAGATCCTGGTCAGAGAAAGTAAACACAAGAGAGGAAGCGTTGCCAAAAATAGTATAACACAATGACTCACTTCGTACTGACACTGCAATCTCGTTCCGAAAGAATGGCCTCATTGTAAGTCCAAGGGCGAGACAGCAGTGGTCATAATTGGACTTGCCGAATACCTGGAGCAAGTCTCGTGGGTTCTTCTTCTTATAATAGCCTCGATTACTCTCTAGCAAAGTCCAGTTCAAGTCAATCTAAAATAGGAAAAATTCATTCAGCTACACGTTGTAATATATAAGGTATATTTACGCTATGGATTCGGAACCCAATGTCGTCCGGGATCCCGTCTGCGTTCCAATCCGTTGTGCGGAAAATCCATGATACTTTGTCAACTACAGAGTTCAGTTTCGTCTCCAAGTTGGGCCCGTAATTCCCCAGGAATTGAGGCTCTATCAATATGCAGATTTCACATATCAGTGCGTACTCCCTGGAATAGGAAGAAATAATCAATGGCAGTTAAGCTTTTGAATGTCTGACCTGAAGGGGGATAGCATTTTCATTTCCAAGGTTATGTCCCTACTAAATACAATAAGAAAAATGAATTCAATTTGTTCAGGTATTCATTTTAAGTTTAATTAACATATACAATTTTGGTTTCAGTTTCAGTAGCACGAGATTTTGTGGAATTTTTCCCGCTTCTCGTTTTGGCGGAATGCAATTCCGAACCTCTGGCGGCGGAATTACGCATCCAGCAAAAATATAAGTCTGCCTACTTTGCAGAACGAGCAGAAACTGCAGAAATTACTAACTTTACGACCCTATTCGAAAACTGACTTTGAATTACAGTTTTCTTGTAAATAAGGAACATCTGAGTGCCAGTTTTAGACTTTAACTGAATTTGGATCAGGAATCACTTTTAATTTAACTTCAAATGACTTTGAATACTTCTTGCCTTTTCAACTTTAGAAGCGAGTTTACAAAAACTATTTTCGAAAACTCCGCAAGTGGTGTTGAACACACTGCTGTAATTCAAAGTAACTTAATAATGAATATTTTGCAATGTTGCACTGCTGGAAATAAAGCAAACACTGAAATAATTAGCAGAGAATAAGCAAAGCTGTACCTCTGATTCTATTCTTATTTGCAAATATTTTGTAAACTAAACGTATCAGCTGTGTGCTATCAGCTGCACTACCACATTGGGTTTATTAGGTGAAATATGATGATATTTCGTTTGCAAAGTAATTGTAAATCAGTTCTTAGTGTCTGTAAAATAGCCTGCTATGATCGCTAGCAGAAAAACCACCTAGTGGTCATTGGCCGCCACGCGCTTCCATTTAAACCGATCCGAGTTGGCTGTTATGTCTTGTTTTGATTGGATACCGAACCAAGAATTCAGTGTCAAGCTTCAGGAAGTTTAGCAGACCCGAAGAAGTGATAAAATCCGAAATGTCTGGCCGTATCTGCCCCACTGACTTCTGCGCTGTTGAGTACGGGAACAATGCCAGGATGTCGAAGTCGTCGAACGTAACCTCTTCTACTCCTCTCATTCTTTGTTCCTCAAAGTTGTTCATGGTCGTCAAGTGTTCCAATCGTCCTTCGGCTGCTGCTGGACGTGCTCCACAAATGTCACCTGGAGTCCAGTCTCCTGCTGTTCCATTTGTCATTCCACTTCCATGTCCAATATGCCCGGGTCGGTGCTGGGCAACGAAAGAAGGGCTCCAGGGGCATCTCATTTCTTGCCACTCCAACGACGACTTTCTTGACAACGACGATCTCGGAGAGGAGGGGATTGGTGCTGAGTCCAACGGGGATGGAGAGCCTGAAGCGGTTGTGGTGTCTGAGCCTAAAGAAACGGATCCTGTTCATAGGTGCTTTGAGGAATGCTGCGATCACAACGGAGTTGTAAAATACATAGAGGTCATCAACCTCGACTGAACCAGGGTAAGCTTATAAAATTGCACAAGTGAGTAAAACCAAATAGCTGTCCATAAAGCAATAACTTTATGTTTCGCAGATTACACTGGCTGCGGAGACTGACGCATGATTGCATGATTTCCTCTTCTTATTCAGTTTCCAGCTCCATATTTAGAAATTACATTTTATTTTGAGGTATGTTGTTTAATTGAACACAAAAACAGGAATTGAATGATTGCACCAAAATACGTGTGTGGGAGTAAATGAGATTTGAGGAAATGTGCAGTCGAGGAAGAGACAAGGATATAAGTGATGATTATATAATTAATAATTGTGAAGTAAGGGTAGCTCGTGGGTTTCATGTGTAGGAAAGCACTCTGAGATCCACCGACTGGATAGGTACATTCCTTTATCTGAGTGTCACTGGAGACTCAACAGGGCCAGCATGAGGTTTGCGCAGGAGCGTGATTGTAATGACACCACGCGTCTTCCGCATAAGGTCAATCACCTCCATTGTATCCTTGTTTCGAATTGACTCATTGTTTACCTAAGACGAAAACATAAGTTAGGCCACAGTATAACCACAGTTTCATATCTTTCAACTACCATGATGACTTCATCCCCAACATGGAGACGACCATCCCTCCCTGCAACGCTATCCTCGTAGATTACAGTGATGAAGGTATGTCCATTGTTTCCTTTGAGACTGAAACCAAGGCGGCTGCACCACTTGCGACTTAACTGGACGGTTATAATCTATAAAAGACAAAATGTGTTAAAATTTGACCGGCGCGGCGTGGTAGTGTTTTAGATTCACCTCTTCCCCATTGAAGAGTTCAGAACTGGATACTTCGATCAGGTTACTTTCTCCCTCGTCGTGGAATTCACGCCCATCAGGACTTTGTCTTTGTGAAAGCTTGCCTCCGCTTTCCACACCTAGGAGACAGCCAGGGACCTTGTTACTTTCTCCTACCGCCGGACTCCGCTGTGGCAGGGATCCATCCAGGGAGTCCAAATTGCCATCATCCTCATCATCCTCACCACGGTCACTTTCGTCGTTCGAAGGGAATTGGACACTCTTCCATTTGGACAGACCATGATTCTCACCACCGCCACGCCCATTTGATCCAGCATCCTTTTCATCAAGTCCGCCCTGCAATAAAACGTAACTATAATGTCATCCGCCATTGACATAATCCAGCAGTAACAGTAACCGGACATCCTCCCAATTTTGAAGAAATGACATTGCCAGGAGACACGACCTTATAGTCATGTAAAATCCAAAGACTCACTTGTTGAAGGGTTGTTGAGGTTGACACAGTTGATTCCTGTATTGACTTTTCTTCAGTTGAGGGCACTTTGTTTGACGGAGTTTGGCCAAGACGCCACTCTTGTCCATACTGCTCCATTTCCTCTTTGCTCAGACTAAGGTTTTTACGAGTTGCAATTTTAGGTCGACGGGTAGTGTTGAGGAAGACAGCACTTTGATATGCAGGTTGACCAGGGCGAAAGTGTGGGTTGTCTTGACTGAATCCTGGAGCTGAGACAATACTGTCATTCTGGAGAACCATAAAAAAGGAATCATTTATTGACCAACTGTAAACATTACAAGTAGAGCTCTGCTGCTGTTGCTGTGCAGGACCAGAATCTAATTATGATTTTAATGAGTTCAGAGGAAGCATGGAAACTTTATGCTTTTTTCTTTTGATGTCCTCTTCCGCTTACTTTAACTTGTATATATTTGTTAATTAGTGGTGGTAGTGTCTTCAAAAACTGAGTAATGGAATCCTTAATTGAAACCAAGTGTACACAAAGTGAAGGACGGCAGGAATTAATTAGTTTTTCTTCAAAATGCTAATTAAACTGGCAGGTGAATTAGGGGATTTGGAATGTGAAACTTTTCCAAGTTGAAGAAAACTTCTCTTTTCTGAAGCTGAAATACTTTTAGAGAAGAAAACTTTGTGATAAAACCCTGGTTGAGAGTTAATTCGACTGGAGAATTGAACGTTTTAAATTATCTCAAAGAAGGTCGGCAGTTTGAGAAGAAAGTTTTCATTCAAGGGGCAAAAGCGTTTTACTCGGGAACAATTGCAGTGACTTTTAAAATGTATTCTACTCACGTGATTCAAGTCAGAGGAGAAGGACTCATCTTCAAAACTGCTAATCCGATCCAAGTGCATTGTGAGCTGGCGAAAAGAAGGCTTTCGAACACCCACTTCTCCAGGATTCCCGTCTGAACCCGTCATTTGACCTCCCTCTGACCTCTCCGGATCCCCTCCCTTCTGCTTGTGGTTGATGGTTCCTCCAGCAGGCGTGGATTCCCCACTCCCACTGCTCCTTGCTTCTGA
Source organism: Pseudachorutes palmiensis (assembly GCA_009869845.1). NCBI lineage: Eukaryota > Metazoa > Arthropoda > Collembola > Poduromorpha > Neanuridae > Pseudachorutes > Pseudachorutes palmiensis. The sequence goes on along the minus strand of VNWY01001405.1, from coordinate 4,343 downwards.
TGGACAGCTTTTAGTCCCAGTCCCTGAACAGATTACTCTCGTCTTAACTCCAGACAGCTCAGGGCTCTGATGTGATTTCGGAGTGGATCGACCAGCGAAACCTGGAAATTATATCAACATTAGGAAGTTACATGGAAAAACTACAACCCTGTTGGGGCTTTGTGCTACTCAACTCGAATAAAAAACTACTTACGATCTAGAGCGGCTGAAATGACCTCTGGTGACGGGGTCATGCCAACAAGTCCAGGACGTCGTTTGGGCAGCGTGGATGTCCCATTGATGTCCAATTGAGCTTGTTTGTAGCCTCTCGAGAGACCCGTTGATGTCCCAGCGCTGCCAGTTGAAGCAGGGAAAGAACCTTTGGCGTCAGGGGAGGCGCTCATCTGCTTCCTTTCTTTCATTTCGTGGATCATGTCAATCGCTTCTTGTCTAAAGGAAGAGAAAAGTTCGCCAATTAGAAGATACCTACGGTGCGCACCGTTGCCTCTGCCCTGACACTTGTCAACAAGGTTGCGGTGAAAATATGATCGGGATTGTGTCATTTTTTATAAGATTAGTTTTACGTCCCATCTCTCCCATTCTATTGCTTTCTATTCAATTTTCTTTTTTATTTCTCAATGGAATAGGGGGAAAGTCATGACTTTGGTAAAGGGGAAAATGGCTGCAAAAATGACTCCCAAGTTTTGTGTGGAGCGTTAAAATTCTTTATCTTCGAAGAGTGAACGATTCAGTCCAGTCATGTATAATTCAGGGTGATAAGAAAAAAAAGTCTATTTCCTGAACATCCCGAAAATGTCAGAAAATTATTCCCAGACAGTTGGGGGAGAGAGGTGAGATGAGCAGGAAGGCTGTAGACTCGACAGTTTCATTCAAATGAAAGAAATGTAATGGGAACGTCTGGCAGCAAGAGTAAATGTAATTCCAAATATGTTTTATGGAATAGGGGAAAATGGAAGAAACTAAAATAAAATTTCTAGTGTGCGAACCACACGCCATACTGGAAAATAACATTCACTCAAAATGATTTCTCAAAAGAACAAAATTATGCTCTCCAAGTAATCTCTATTGTGCTCTGGATAGTTGAAATTCGTGATTCCTTGCCTGTATGTTTTGTCCTTGATGACAATCCGATGAGATTCAGCAGGTGACAGGGTTGAGATCGGTGTTGGTGAGAAATCCCGGAAGAGCCTTAGCTTCACACGGGTTGGACACTGACGCATAAACGAGACTGCTTCAGCATGATTCATTCCTTCCATATCTTGGGAATTGACCTTAAAACAAGAGAAGAGGTCACAATTCTTGCATTCATAAGTCTAAGAGAGTATTTTACTGAAATGATTCTATCTCCAGGTTGGATTCTTCCGTCCCCGAGTGCAGGTGGTTTGACTAGTTCCCTCACATAGTGGCCAATGGTGGACTCATCTTGACGTAAAGTGAAACCAAGACTTCCGCCAATCTTATCCAGAGTGACTTCAAACTCCTACAAAAATCAAAACAAAAGTTTATTTGTTGGACACAAATATAGGGTCGCCCTATAGCTCATTAATTTCAAGCTCTGCGATTATCCTCCACACATAGACACAAGTTTCCAGTGTTTTGGGCGTAGGAGGGGATAATAGCAGGAAGTATTCTAAGCCTTCTCTGTCCTAATTATGAACCAAAGAGAATCTAGTTTTAATGAAAGGGAGGAAAACCATGGAGCAGAAGCCACAGTGTTTTGTATTAAACTTTGGCAAAAGGGAAAGGACGTGACCAATCCAACTCCATTTTCATACCCATTTCCCTACAAATTAAATTGTTACACAGAGTTCTACTTGAATTCAGACACAGAGCCTACTAAAGAGCAAAACTTTATCATTCTAGCTCATGCATTCTTAAAATACCCATTGGGTGTGTGTAATTCCACACTTGACACTTTTAGATCCATTTCTACTGCAAAATCCAAATAATCTTCTCTTCATCATAGAGCAAATGCGCTACGCGTGAGAATAATTTCACTGCTCTATGATCCCTATATTCCTAACGGAAAGATAATCTTAAAAAACAAGCTGGATAAAGTCCTACTTTTTCTGATAAAAATAAAAATACTGGAGCTGAGAATCAGAAACTTTCTCCAGGAAACTGGTAATCGCAACCCCAGCGGAGCCCTTTTGCTCTGGAAAAGAGTTAGAAATAAGTAGACTATCAGTAGCTTTCTGCTACCACCTTACTCATAAATTATAGATACGTAACACACTCTGGTCTTCCACAAAAGAACCACAGGCTTTCTATTTTCCTGGAATTCCTAAAAAGCTACATTTTAGAAAGATCCGGGTTGTGGTTTGTTGAATGAAGTTGAATGAAGTGGTTTTAGATGGACCCGAGTCAAAGGTGTCATCAACACCCACTTCATCATCACCACCTCAAGTTAATGTCTTCCACAGACTGTGTTCTTAGTTCTCCTTTTAGCTAAAAAAGGGATTTCTGCTTGTTTCCTCATGGGAAAACCAGTGTAGCTTAAAATACAGAAGGAAAATGTAAAGTCTTTCTTAAATTAAAATTCGACATGAGCTCATTAATCATTCCTGGAGACGGGGGAGAAAGGATTTGCGTAAAAGATGAAAACAGCAAGTCTCTTCTGGAATTAATGAGCGCTCGTCTTTACACTAAAAAGTCTTTAGAATCACAGTTTTTCGTATGTCACCTCACCCCATAGTGTGTGTTGACTGGATTTGAGGACTGAGGATTTGGTATCTTGAGACTAGAAAGTGACTTTGACTTGAAGGACGAGGGCACAGAGGAAATGGACGAGAATGAGTCAGCCAGTGAGCGCTGTCGCTCGGGTTGAGTATCAGTTGAGTTGTGATGAGCAATGACTGGACGACGGGAGTGGACAGGGCACTGATTGTTCAAAAAATGAGGCCCTGATGAAACTAATTGAGGATGAGAACCACCGCGGAAGCCAGCAGTGGTGGTGGATAGAAGCTCAGGAAGAGGCGGAGGTCGACATACGGTGAGTAGGGTCTCTGTTGGGGTCGTCCGAAGGACTTCCAAGGCTTCCTACAAAAGAAAAAAAAACACCAGAAAATCAATTTGAGGAGAAGACACTACTACCAAATCCGGTTAAGATGTAAAGAAAAATAGAGCTAATTTCTCGGTTCCATGCTTCTCCTTCGGCTTCAATTCCACTTGAATGGTTCTCGCAAAAATAGGAGCGTCCTTTTTGCTATCTCGTGGTGAAGGAAGTTGTCTTTGGTAGATGAGCAATCAGGCAGAGTAGTGAGCTTAAAACATGAGTGTTTTCTCCAGTCCGTTATACCCGTTACGAGTCGTTTAAGCCCCCACTGGTAGTTGTGTTGTTATCTTACATGATTTGTCAACCCGATGAGTGAGACTCCATTTGCTTTGAGGATGATGTCCCAAGGCTCTATCTGTCCAGACTTAAATGCAGGGCTCATGGGGAAGACTTTCTTGACTCGAATGAGTCCAGCAAAAGGTTCCTGAAAGATAGAGAAAATGAAACCATGTCATTATCCACCTGCTGTAACAAGGCTGATAAGGCAGTGACCTTAGAGCTATAGTTGATGACTCCCTTGCTTTCACCATCTGTACCCAAGTTATAAGTAACGGTACATCTGGGGAAAGTGTTGGTCTCGCTTCTTTTATCTTTTGTGTGATGGAGACAAAAGGGAATTGGATTGGGTTGGATTTGTTGTTTCTTCTCGGAGATAAGCCCCTTAGCTCAAAACTAAACTAATTGTCAGCTGGAAATTAATGAGGTCACAGGAAACAGAGTTCCTATCCCTCCGAAAAGAAGGATTAAGAGGATACACTCCATTCCAGAAAACGATTTCCAATAAACAAGAAACAACAAAGTCCCTTCACTTGTCTCTTTCTCTTGTTTTTCTTTGGGGAATGGTGGCGACAATTACTCACAAGATCATGAAATACAACCAAAAGGAATTGAAAAATTGCCAATTCCAAACTCAATTTATCACAAAAATACGTTTTTTTATCGATAAAACAGCGACACAGAAGTGATTAAATTGAAGAATTCAGAGGAATTCACTTTTTCCAGAAAATTGGACAAAAGTTGACAGTTTTTCCCGCCATTTTGAGATTCCTTTCCCGCGTTTTGAATTTCGTCGTTCTGGGGCAAGACGAGAATCTTTTGATAAACTTTCTCAAATTAACTTTTTGTAATGGTTAATTACTTATGCAAATTCAATCATCAAACGTAATTAAATGGAGTCTCAACTGAAGAATAATTTAGTAGAAGAATCACGCTTTTATAGCCTCAAAACAACGACATAAAAATTAATTTTCATAATAATATCTTTTTCATAATGTCACTCCAATTTCAA
>VNWY01001404.1:0-15636 GCA_009869845.1 Pseudachorutes palmiensis | reverse complement strand
CCCTCAATGTCAAAATAAGGAGAGAATCCTCATTCAAATGACGTTGATAAATTCAAATTGGCAATGTTTGCGTAAATCCATGTAACCCCGCATATTTCTAAGAAACTAATTTCCCCGTACACGGCCTATTCCAATGAAATTAGAAGTGTGACTGCTTGACAAGTGCCAAATTGAATTTCTTTGGCATTTGCTAATACGTATTAAATTGTTCTAGAGAAAGCTGCAAGCGTTTATATGCACGTTGGAATTAAGCTCTCCATTAGACAAATAAGGAATTAGAGCTGGAATGAAAGCTTTTGAGGATTGGCGCCAGCACAGATAGCCTAAAATTAGTGTGTCTAATTGAATAACCTTGTTAAGTAGCGCAAGCTACGTTATGGGAATGCTCTGTCTGTCCGTCTGTCTGTCCGTCTGTCCGTCCGACCCCGCAATAACTCAGGAACTACCGGACCGATTTGAATGCTGCTTGCAGCAATCAACTCGTCATGGTCCCCTGATTGATACGCCGTATTGACATTGACCGGAAGTGACCTCCTTCCGGGTCAAATGTCAAAGTCAAAGTTGAAATTCCCTCACAATGTTAAAAATGGCCTCTACAAAAGTTGTTCCTCTCAAACAACTTTTGTTTATGGCATTTTGACCTGTGACCTACTGGTCCACCGGAAGTCAGCTCATACCCGGGTAAAAATATAATTACGTTCTTAATTCTCTAACTGCACTTAATCCTATTCGCTTAAGGAGGTAATTTATTTAGCTTCGGGAAAGTGAAACGGAAACATGCGCTACTTCGTTACGCCCGTTTGGAACGGTTTATTATCATTGTCTTTTCCATCCCTTGCTTAATTGTGGAATAATTGGAAAACATATTGAATAGTGCGCCGAGTATCACCGAGGAATTAGAGTGATTCTCCAAGATTTAATTTCCAATTCCAATAGACAGGGCTAGACCTAGACAAATCACTCAGATCAAATTGCACGCCATTGTTTCTCATGCAGAGCCATGAGCTCAAGCCTATTTCAATCACTCACGATTCTTGCCAATTGTATAATTTAACAGTTTCTACCGTCTCACCTCGCTGTCTTTGAGAATAACACAAAAGCAAAACGTATGTTTTTTTTAACAAAGAAAAAGAAAAAAGAAGAGGATGTTGTGACTCATTAAAGCCTGGACATTGTACTAGGATGTGTACCAATAATTTTATTCAAGTGCTATTCCAATATGGTGATTTCTATTCTTCAGCAGTTAAATTATTGTCAAATAAAATGAATTCTATGAAATTCTATAATAGAATGAGTGTAACTATGCATCTAATAATAGAGTCCAGAAATGTAAGTTTTGCCTTCCGCTCCATGTTATACAAACCGCCAATGCTACAACACATTCTTCTTGCGGCTTTCAGTTGACGCAAGTGATAACCCCGGTCGTCGTAGTCACCAATGCTTCCTATAAACTGGAGCATGTGTGCTTCGAATTGGCTAGAAATACTAAAAATTGTAGACATGGTCATTGCAGCTAGTCCAAGTGCGCTACTTAGAGTAACAGAAATAATACCCATGAGTAGTATTGTAGGCAAGTTCACTTGAGTATAGAATTTAATGAGGCAAGATGCAGAAAGGGAAAGTATTGTTGCAAATGTGTACTTTATGGCAGGAACAAAAATTTGCCCCATCGCAGCGTTACACAAGCCGCCGACAAGACGGACCTGATTGTAGACTTCAAAAGATCCACTAAGTTGTTTCAATTTAGCATTTGTTTGAACGTCTTCGGGCTGGAGTACTAATGAGTCAATGCTGCATCAACAAAGGTTCAAAATTATGTTTGAGCAATCGTATATTAATGCACTCATCTCCTTACCACACTTCCTTTGTCCACAGAGCCAGTGCCAGAAATGAAAGATAACTGGAAGTCAGCATGGCGAAGGTATTGCACGCAATGTCCGTGCAGGCGATGAACAAAATGCAACTGACAACCCACCTTGACATCCACAAATGTCGAATACTCGGATATACGCTGATAGGTGAATCCACTAGCAGGAGGAGCAATAATATTGCACCACTACCAGTTGCTAACCAAGAGATCATTGCAGCCTTGACTAAGCCTTCACGAACTGGCTTAGGACCAACTTCTGGATTACGTAAAGAGTAAACCCCTGCCACCAATGCAATAAATTCTGGAGCGTACAGTTGCGTGGAAAGCTTGATAATGGGTCCGCATGTAAATATAGAAATGAAAATGGCGTGGTAGATGAGCAAGATGTGATTCCCTAGTTTAAACGTTGCTGGTATTTGAATAATAAGGAATAATCCTTGACCAAATTCCACCATTAGCAATAACACGTTGAATGCGTCTACTTTATGATTTGGTTCTCTTGAACAAATCCTACCATTTTTAATGGCAAAAGGAAAGAGTTTTGTCCAAGATAAACATTCTAAGACTCGTGTCCATAAGGTGAGCTCAGTTGAGGATAACATATTGTTCCAAAGACTAAAACGAATTTTCGACTCGTATTCCCTAAACAGAATGCAGTACATATGACGCTAGTAACTGAAAACAACTAGTTTTATATAATCTTATTAAAAATCTAGGAATTCTCAAGTTGTTGCTAAGAGTCGATTGTCATTTTACCATTAAAGTTATCATTCATATAATTATCGTTGTACCTGCCTTTTTCTTGTGTGGTGCTTTTAAAATTTTAAGGATTATTGGGAATTCATTATTGCCGGTGGATAATACTGTCTTTAATAACCTTATTACAGAGAAGCGTAGCAATCAATCCAATTATATGGTTTCACAATGTTCCCAGAGGCATATAAGGCTCAATTTCCTATGGGCAGTTATTACAATATATTGCATCTTCACATCACTTACCCTACAAGGTAGCAAAATCCCAAACAATTTTATAATTTATAAGGTAACGAGTTAGAGCAGCCCAGAAAACGAATGCTAAGGCACCTATTATAGCTTGTTGTTTTCGATAGCTCCGTCGTAGGACGGTGGTGGCATCCATGGTAAATATTCAATATAAATATGAAAAAAAGGGAAGAGTCGGAAGACTATCTTGACCCCCAATCCTTCCAATAACAAGAAATTCCCGGATATAGCACCCAGTACTAATAATTTCGATGATTCCGCAGTGACTAAAATGCATTTGATCCACAGTACCACTGTCTGCACCTGAATTATCCACAGTACCACTGTCTACACCTGAATTCAAGCAGCTCGAAATTGTACCTTGCAGTCTAAAACAAATGACAGCAGGCGTTTACAAATAATAATGAAATAGCAGGCTAATATGATTCTCTGTTACCTTTGTGGTGGCCGAAATGAGTACTATTTAAAATACCGACATAGATTTCAAACAGGTAAATAAGAATTTTGGTAAACACCAGGATGCTAAGTCTGTTGAAGGAAAGAGTAACAGAGAGCAACCCTGAGTAGACACAAGGTCAAGGGTTAACACGTCAGAACAAAACAATTCAAACAGAACAATAAAAGATGCAAACCTATAATCGATCCGAAAAGTTCCATGTATATATGTAAACCAAAATAAATATTCGGATAAACTGTATGAGAAAGTACAAAAAATGTCAAGTTTACATTAGTTATTAAATTGCTTTACAATGTCCATGAATCCAATGAATTTCATGACGTACAAATACTGTCACTCGTTGGCTCAATTTCATGTCAACTTCGTTTCATTAACATTGTATCCTGGTTTAATTTATTGTCAGAGTACTTTGCAAATTCATTTTTCATTTTTCAGGAAGTGGAAGTGAAAGCGTGTGGGTTATAGAGAGACTAAAAGCTTTCTCCTGATATAAGATTCACTCCGAATCTTTGGCCGATTTTCGGACTCACTCGTTTTCTACCATTAAAATGCAGCGCTAGTTGGTGATGACAAAATCTTGACAAAGTTGGTGATGACAAAGACTGTTTGTTCGTTTAATGAGTATCATGTGAAATAAATATTTAAATAATCTGGCGCAATTTGTAATAATCGATAATTTTGGTATTAGTGGCATTTCGTTTCACATATGGAAATTCTTGAATGTTCAGTTTAGCAGAGATGCAGTTTTGAGTGCAGGAGAAAGTATTTAGATGAGTAGGCCACTGGGACTTTGGCTTTCTCCATGAAATACCTTTACATTACCTTCACCCTATCGAAGTGAGAGTTGTGCTTATTCCCTTACTCTTGAGACAAAGTTACAAAATAGCTTCAATTATGGAATTAATTATCTCCTGGCCTTTCTCCTTTGGTTGCTTCTTCATAAGATGGTGGTGGGTCGTATTGGGGACATATCGGAGACAGAGGAATCACTTCCATCTCCTCAGCAACTTGACCTCTACTAACTTGAGGTGGAATGTCGTGACGCGGACGGGTCACTATGCATTCATCTGGTGGTGTAGTAGGTACTCGGCCTGCATTAGTAGCTACAACGACGAGTCGTAATGGAGGTCGGTGTGATTGACGTTCTTCCAATGGATCCGTTTCTCTCCATGGCTGTTTCCGAAGCATTGTTCTGATGAAGCAAGTGGACACTAGTCTAAAGAGACCTTTCAGTGCCACTCCTGCTATAATAAGGGAACCGTTATTATCCACTCCTACTGCCACAAGTTCAAGGGTCACGATGCACAATAGTGTGTTTGACCCACAGCACCATCTCTCACAACGTTTCTCCATCGTCCAAAAATCGTTCCTTGCGGCCTAAGAAATGAAATGCAAAACATGATTTCTTTGCATGTGGATTTTATATAGGAACCTCAGTTGTGGCGCAGATGAGAAGAATCCCAATGTAGACTTGAAAGGCATACACAATTACTATCCCTATCGCTATGATGTTGAAGTGAGATGCGTCTAATAGCAATTCTGGAATAAAATAAAAAGTAAACTTAAATACCCGCTGTAATTGATTTGGTTGGTTTAATTACCTTTGGTTGATCCAAACCACGCATGACTCAAATACACGAACATAAATACTCCTATACACTAAAGTAAACATTGAAATGAAAATATCAAAACTAAATGTAGAAAAGTTCTTACCATGTCGCCAAATCCAATCACCCGCATAATGTAGACGCACTTCCGTTGAGTCTGGGTGTCAACCATACGATCCATACCATACCTTAACCCACACAACATCATTTATCTTTTTTCAAAACTTTTCCCGAAAGAGGATGGAATTTAAGAGAAAGTAATTCTAAAGTTCAAATAGGTGCTTTCTCCCGCTGGTAGAATCGAATTGGCACATTTGCGATATAATATGGCCAAGTGAAAGCAGAGTTGCTGTATTCTTTTTTGCTCTGACTGCCTACGCTCGCCTATTTTCACTTACTTTCTCCAAGAAGTTGAGCCACAATTTGAAACTCCGGTTTATGGTCAGCTTGATGTAAGCCAGTAAACCTAAGCTGGATTTCAGCAACCTGAATTATTAGGCCAACTTTGGAAATTACAAAGTTTTTATTTTTTTTTCTAAGTTTGGGATTCGTATTTTTGCTCTTAAGGTTGCGTTTAGATAATACGACATTTACTAATAAAAGAGATTAATTAGAGAATAACTGACTAATTTTGTCAACTTATTTTCCACAGTTGGCCATTGCGCTCCTTTGAATTCTGAATTTCCCAACCTCGTTCTTCTCAATCCTTGTGTAGTTGAAGCCCAACTGGATAAACTGTGTCATGATCTTTTGCTTCAAGTCTATGTCCAGTTCTCCATCGGTGCTTGCAATCCACCAAAAGTTTTCACGGTCAAAGACACACGTGGTGCCGGCGAGGTAATGCTTGTTGTCTGTATGCGTGATAGTCGTGGACTGCTTCATTGGTTTTGACTCAAGCATGTACTCACAGGTCAATTCTCCTGGTTCAGTTGGCATCTTGCAAAAGAGTTTGATCTCATGCCTACTCTCGTTTTTAAGAATGGCAGAGACATCAAAACAGAGTTTGGTGTTTTCACCCTTTGCAATGCTACCGTACACGAAGGTTGAGTCTCCGTCTTCGCAATTGTCACAGCTAGACTGGGCTATGATGGTGAAACTTTTGTTCAAAAATGAAGCTTCGACTTTTGTTTCCTTTGGTTTGAGGCATTTCTTAGTGGAAAAAGAATCTGAGACCAGATGGCAGGCAATGATGAGAAAAAGAGTAAACTTTGACATGCTGGGATGTGAAATGAAGTATCGACTGATTGGTTGTTGAAGTTCAACTTGTTTATGACAAGAAGGAACAATAGATTCTGTTGGCTTTCACAACAATTGATTGTTAATGTGAAAAGCGTCAATCATGCGTCAGCGTACAAGGCTACAATCAACGATGGTTGTTTTTATTAAAGTTGGGTTATTAGCTTGGCTAAAAGCCAAGTATGAATTAAATTATACACCAACGGTTAATCAGGTCAGCAGGCAGGCAACGTTTGCCTGCAAATGAAATAAATCAAATTAACATCTACGTCTTTCACTAAATGTGAGTCGATTGAATGCGTGAAGTGCTAAAAAACGCTCATTATTTCTGATGCAATGACCTCTCATATTTTTTTGCCGTCTGGTGGAACTAGTTATCAGCGATTAGCCATGAACTTGAATGAACGAAGGCAAGGTTTTTCACTGCCAGGAAGAGAAATCTTAGCATTTTTTTTACTCCAATTAGGATATTTTAACAAGCGTCTGAACTCATTAGGTGACAAAGCTACTCCATTTCTATGTCCCTATCCATTCCACTTGCGGTCTCACTTTGTACTTTTAAAATTGAAAAGCCAGCATTAATTTAGCATTTTCAAAAGGGCAAAGGGTACAAAAAGGCGACAATCGGATAAAGAAAGACTTTTATTCATAAAATTAACTGAGATAGGCGAAAGGGTCAAATGTGAATGTCAATTTCAACCTCAAAGTTTCCCTTCCGCATTTACATCAACACTGCTTTAAATATATAAATGAAAGGATGGAGTGAAGCATCGCTTTATTTCTAAAAATCCACCGCATTTAAAAGAGTTTTTAAAAGATTGTTTCAGTAAAATGGAGAAGAAGATTATTACACTTTCTTTCATGTTCACTTTACTTGGGATTCATATCACCTCTGACGACATTTGCCAGCGATAACACCTATCCTTTCATTAACTCCAATTAATCTGGCGCAAGCGTTGAGTTAAATCGGTTTGGGTTCGAAGCCAAGCTCAAGGTGTTTTAGTTTAGTCGGACTGGAACTTACTCAATTCTGCTGTTGTTTACTCAGTCCAAACACGTCATCTTAAAGGGCAAAGGGGTTAAAATGAGCCAATTGCATAATCAGAGATGGATTTTATCAAAAGCCAGAGACTGTCCAATTTTCACAGTTTGCCAATCTCAATTTCTCAATAATTCAAAGTTAGTTTTCGCATTTCCTCACTGCCTGCACAACTTATAAAAAGAAGACAGAAAAGTAACGATTCTATCCTCATAAATCTTTTAAAAATATTTCCAATTCCTTTCAGTCTCAAAGAAATGGATAAGAAAATCTTGTTATTATTTTGCCTCTATACTGTAATGGGGAATCAAATGGCTTCCGGTGACCTCTGCCCGGCTCTCCTTTCCCTGTTGCCAACTAATTTGCACCAAATTCTGAATGGACTCGGCTCTACGCGTAAAAAATACTAATACTAATTTTGTACATTTTAATTGATCATGAACTAATGAAACGCGTTCTTCACTGCAATTATGAGTTAGGAGCTACAAACTAAGGAAAAAATATCACCTACTGATAATGTGATTATATATTTCAGATTGTAGCCTAGACGCATGCGGTGGCAATGCAACTGGCTACTTTGACGTTGTCTGTTCGGGCCTGTGTGACATAAACTTGTACACAACTGGAACTTGTACCAGAGGTGGCGTTGGCGAAGTCAAATGCGCGTGCAGTGGGGGCATTGGCCTTGGGGAGTTGGTACTCGAACTTGCATGCGCGGCCCTGGGTGATTGTGTCTGCAAAACCTGCCCAAACCCAGCAACTGAAACTAACTACGCATCAAGCACTTGCTCCCAAGCCGGACCAGATGCAGTCCAAGCCATTTGTTCTTGATTTCAGAAAAATTGGATTGAAAGATGTGTTTAGATGTAATGTCATATAGGGGAATCGCATATCTAAAGTAGTCAAATAAATTCTGATTATTTTAGACAATAAAATGTTGCTACCTTTTGCCATAAACAACAAAACGCATGTGCTGACAATAGTTCATTGACAGGTATAGATTGAGGAATACCTCTGCGAATTAAAGTCTAATTTTGTAGAAAGGAAATTAAGTTACTACATATATAAAATAATAAAAATAAAATATGTGGATTTTATAATAAAACCAAACCTGATTATTTTTGTTAATTCGTACCCCGATAATATTCTGACGTGCGCAAATCGATGGGAAATTATTAATGCTTGTAGAGTTGTAGTTTACAACACAAAGTAGAGCTTCAATTTATGCAATGTGGAGGATGAAACCTCAAATGTCCAGCCACGCCTCAGATTGTAAAAAATGTAAAGGAATGATATACAGAATGGTTTATAAATTAATAGAAAAATAAGACGCCAAAACTAATGGAGGCTCAACCATGTAAATGAATGAAAGTTACGTTAATCGACTGTGATAGCTCCCTGCCAAACAAGGTAACCCAGAAAATACAAGTTATTACAATACCCAATGACCCGAGAAGGGAGGGAATGCTTGACTTCTGAAACATCCATTTCACAACTTCTTCTGCCTAAATATTCGGCTGGGACCATAAAGTATATGTCATCAAGGGTTTCTTTCCTTTGCAAAATTGGAGTGTATCGTGTGCAGTAAAAGGCAAATAAAGGTCAACTTTTGCAAGTGTGCAGAAATAGTTCCGCTTTCGTAACTTTTATTGCTCCATTCACATTTGGATTTAAGAGTTGGAAACGAAATGGATTCCTTATTTAACTCGAAAGTTTCTATACTCGACTGCTACCAAAGGGTTCATGGCTACAGTTGTTCTTTCCCACTAGAATGGCATCCAGAAACACAGCGTTTCACTATACATACAAACCAAAGCAGACTATGGTATTTTGTGACCATTTTCATAGTAGGCATTGTTGGATTTGGTTCCTGTGCAGTTGTGCTTTTGCGTGAAACAATGATAGGTAGGAACGCCTTATCCCCACCGTTGGAGGCGATGGTATTCACCGTCTTTTGGGGTTTGATGATGACTAATACGCTTTTTGCCAGTTGGATTTTCGTAAAATACGGAGATGACGCTGCCAAAGCTGTTCACTACCTGATTGATCAAAATGCTCAAGGTAAGAATTTGTAAGAAAAAACTAAATTTTATTCGATTTTTAACCTTATTGTGTAGGATTCGTAGCAAAAACAGCTTTGGATCATCCTTGGCTTCTCACTATAGCTAAAGTCGTTGTATTGGATACAGTACTTGTTCCATATTTTTCTTGCATTGGAATCTACGACTCTCTTGACCCGTTCAAGTATTCCTTTAGACTATTATTTCCAACAATATGGGACGACCAGTGGAGTCTTCCGTATTCGATAGCCATGGGAATCCGGGTTCTCCTCTTTTACGTAATTGGCGTTGTCATGATGCGGACGCAGATTCTCCATACAGTGTTGGGATACACGCTTGCACAGCTTATAGGAAATCAAGTATCAAACCTACACCGGAAGCTGTTAGCTTCGGCACAACTTCAGTTTCGTCATTGTTCCGATTACGACAAGCTTCGAGTATTTATTCAAAACACTTCTGGCTTTATTAGCAACACTGTCCTTGCCTTTGTTGTGTTGCTATTTGTCTGTATTGTAGTTCAAGATGTTACGTGTGTTCATTACTACTCAATGCTACCAAAAGCGTTTACATTCAATTTAGCTTTCTTCTCCTTCCAGTCAAAGTTTGGTGTTGTGCTGCTGTGTCGTGTGTTTCTTTCAGTAAATGATTCAACCAAGATTTTACTGCATAACATGATGGCCGCCTCTATGCCACTGATACGGGTGCAATTCACCAGAAAAGTAATTACAGCAAGGTTGCAGTGCTTACAGCCAATCACAATAAACACAGGACTTGGACCCACTTATATGCTATCTATCACAAGGCCAACAACATGTGGGTACTACAACAATATAATAATCTACACCATCAATGGAATACTCTCACTTAAGCGTATAACTCCTTAATCGTAGTATATTCAAGCGTTGTTCAACTTCATCCATTGTACCAAAAACTATGAAAGTTTGGCTCATTAGTATGCCCATCAGTATTAAAAAGTAAAACTCATGTGCAAAAACTCATAATCAGTTACTACAACTAATAAGTTTTAGCATAATATCCATTCATGTTGGGTCTAATCGGAAATTAGCACCGAAATCAGAAGTTTTGGTGCTCTCTCCTTTTTCTCGTTTAAAATGATAGTTAATTTCCGTTGCTTTCGAAAGAAATGAATGGGGAACTCGAGAATTAATTCCGCGTCAATTTGCGATAGAGTTTTTCATTGATTTCTACGTCGTAGCACTGCCACATGTAAATCCTAGTTCTAGGATTGGTAGATGAATCAATGACTGAAGACGTGGAAATCATGATGGATGAACAGTAATGAATGAACAAAAGGGGTTTGATTCGTTCAATGTATTGGTTGAAACAATTATTAATGGAGGAAGAGAATTGTGTTTCATCTATGGGTAGATCAACCTAACGATAAATGGAAAACTCCGCTGAAATGGCCACTACGTATGCATGTCTTGACGAGTATAAAATGGGAAATCCAATTCTACAGTAACCATCAGTACTACCTCTTCACTTAAAAATTCAACTCCAGCTTCAACTCCACTCTACCAAATAAGCATCATGGTCTCCATATCTTGGATTTTGCTATTTACGTTTGCCTTTACCCTATTCGGGAACGGGGAGGCTGCAAGAGCCACTTTCGGCCGCTACAAAAGCACCCACCTGAATCCAAAACAATGGGAAGGGTTGTACGCTGCTGAATCGGTCATTTACGATTCCACCTGGTAAAGCCTTATTTAGTGTGGTGTGTAAATACTTTGTTCTAACGATTTATCTTTATAGGAACACGTTAATTGTAGACACAAATACTACCAAAGAATACTTACCCGTTAGTAAGCCCGGACCTGCTGTCACTAAATCAGATTTGCAGGTTCTAAACAGTCCCAAGACCAATGTCAAGATTTGGAACGACAGTAAAAGGGTCGGCATCCCTGATTTTGAATTCCAAATCCAGAGTGTCACTACTGAAATGGGCACTGATGTTGTTACAATGCAACTGGAACCTGTCCCTAAATAGTATGATGTTGAGTAAATAAAACTATCCTACATCTAAAAGTATTCCTTACGATGAACGTATTGGTCGTAGTAAACTTAAATAGTCAAGCGTTGTTCAAGTTTACTGTTTTTACCAAACACTATGAAAGTTTGGCATCTGCGACTCATGCTCAAAATTTCATAATTTTTGGTTACTAACTAATAAGTTTTGGTATATATCTATTGGTATTTATCATGTCGAAGGCCATTGGCATCACAAGCAGGAAGATGTTCACCAGCTAAAATAATATTTTAGCCTTCTGAGATATTTTTCATTCTGAATTATAGCTCTTGCATTGTAATTTCAAGTCTGGACGATACCTGGTCATAAAATATCATCGATTGATTAAGTAGAGGCTAATCCTTTAGTTTCAAAAATTCCATTCCTGTCGGTTCTTCCATTGTCCTATCTCCATTGTTCCTTCTTCCATTAAATTAGGAATTGAAGAGCCTGCGGTTTTCAACCATACGATGTAGGAACTACACAATCATTAAATTATGCTTTAAAAGTTTCCCTTTTAGTATTTCATTTCACTAGGCAGTAACCTAAATAAAGCCTAAATAAAGCATCTTTGGTGTTACTTTTGGATGAAGTTGACCATCGATTGTATTTTAAAGAGATGAGTGATTGACATAAAATGCTGCCCTACTCAGATTTATTTAAACAATGGTTATTATTAATTAATTTTGTTCAAGGGTTTTCAGCTTCTGCTTAATTTTTCAGCTTCGCCAATAAAACAAACCTTTATTTTGATGAGCTACTTCAAACACGAGCAAGGACAATTTACTTTTTAAGTTAGTCAGATCTTCCATTGTCCAATTACACTGCCATTGTTCTTTATTTGTATAAATAGGGAATCAGAGGAGGTTAATTTCTACACGCTCTAACATTCATACACCCATTTTACAATGTACAAAATATTCCTCGTTGCTCTTGTCACTTATCATCTTTGTTCAGAAACCTTGGCATTTAAAAAATGCATCAAGCCAAAGGCAATGTTCATCCTGAGACTGTAAGTTCCAAATACACCTCCAGATTTTTAACCAAAACGTTTTTATTTAGTGGAACAACACCTTCCACATGGTTGTTTTATCCGGATGTGAAAACTGCGATGAAGGTGACGAAACCTTTATGTACTCAAAGCCAAAGAGTGATGCACACAAGTTCTGTCTGGACAGCAAGGTACAGACAAAGGATGGCAAAGATGCAGACACGCACATGCGATACCACTATACCAATGCAGCAGAAGTAAGTTGTGAAGGGTTGCTTAAGTGGGATTCGCATGAAACTGGCAACCACCGTCATCTCTACAGACAACAAACACTACATTGCTGGGGCAACTTGTATTTTTGGCCGTGAAAACTTGTGGTACATTGCAAGCACCGATGGAAAGATGGAAGATTCTCTAAAGGAGAAAATCATCAAAGACCTCGTAAAGGAAGGATTCAAGGAAGGATATCACTCCAGATGCCGAAAACAAATTCCAATTCAGATCATTTCACCAGGTCAAATGCGAAAAGCATTAGAGGTGGTACTAAAAACCCATCAAAGTTATCGTGTCATTGCTGACTACAAATAAAATTCGATTGAAAAAATAAAAGTTTGCCGTGGTTCTTCATGGCGACTGAAATGGGATTTCCTGGTAAACGTAGCTCATCGTGCGCCTTATAGTTGTAACTTATAGTAGAAAGGGCTTTAAAAGCCCCACATTTGTTTTGAGCCTGAAGGCGCATGTGAATTAGCAGTGATGTGAACTCTTTGTACAACCAGGTAGCTGTATTCTTAAGGGAAGCGGTTCAGTAATGTGCAGAGATGTAGTGGTCATATAATGAGTGGAAACTTCAAGTTACTGGTTCTTTATTAGTACAATTTCTGAAATACAATTTATTTTGTAGTATTTTTACAACAAACTGCGAACGCATCCGCTGGATGTATGTGACAATATGAAACATCTTCTGGACAACGTTTCCCACCACGTCCGCAGTTAATTTCCTTGCCATCTTTATCCTTGTAGAGTTTCTTCCCATAACATTTCTTTGGGTTTGTGTCAATTTCCTTTACCCCCATCACTTGATTCGAAGAATCAACAAGAAACAGAGCAACAAGAACCAGAATCATGGCCAACCAGAGTAGGGACTTCATGTCAATCGAAATCGAAATTGAACTATCAAGGAGTACACTGAGGAATATTCCTGGAAAATTCAACTGAAGTCAATCCTACTAAAACACAATCAGCTTAAAGATTGCACACAATGGAATGACTTCATTATAGTCAGATTTGTGAAAGAACACGCTCATGAATTCATTTTACTTTCACATGACAGACATATGATTGATTTCTTCGAACAGTGTAGGAAATGAAAAAAGAGATTGATGAATATATTAGCCCCTTCTAAGGGAACTCTCGAGTACATTCGTATTTTGAACCTGACTTATTATTGCATCCTCGTCAATAAATTAATACCGAATATGAGAGAGCTTGCATGTATTTGAGGACCAAGGATATTCTTTGAGAAATCTTGTAATCTTTTCTTGTATTCGCGAAGAGGATTACAATGAGAATTATCTGTAAAACCAGGTAGCTTTCTGAAAGGGAACGGTTCAGTAATGTGCAGAGATGTAGTGGTCATATAATGAGTGGAAACATCAAGTTACTGGTTCTTTATTAGTACAATTTATTCTTTAGTTTTTTTACAACAAACTGCGAATGCATCCGCTGGATGAATGTGACAATATGAAACATCTTCTGGACAGCGTTTTGCATCAGGTCCAAGTCCGCAAAAAATTTCCTTGCAATCTTTATCCTTGTAGAGTTTCTTCCCATAACATTTCTTTGGGTTTGTGTCAATTTCGCTTTCATCCATCACTTGATATGAAGAATCAACAAGAAACAGAGCAACAAGCACCAGAATCATGACCAACCAGAGTAAGGACTTCATGTCACTTGGATGAACTGTAAAAGAGTACACTGATGAATATCCTTGGAAAATCCAACTGAAATCAATTCTACTAAAACACGATTACCTAAAGTTTGCACACAATAGAATGACCTCATTAGAGTCAGATTTGTGAAAGAACACGCTCATGAACTCATGGTACTCCATGACAGACGTGATTGGTTGCTTCGAAAAGCAGGAAATCAAAAAAGAAGAAGATATTAATTAATAATTAACTCTTTCTAAGGGCGCTCTTGATTACATCCTTATTTTGAACCTGGCTTTACTACTGCGTCCTCGTCAATAAATTAACACTTGAACCATGAGGATTTCATTGTGAATTATTTGTACAACGAAGTAGCCTTCTGACGAGAAACGGCGCCTGCCGCTTTGACGTTACATTAATAGAAATCTGCTGCAAAATTGAAAATGTGCAGCCATAAGCGTATTTCAGTAAGCGTATATTTAGGCGTAGATCAGTGAACCTTCAAGTACTGATTCTTTATTAGTACAATTGTAGAAATACAATTTATGCAAAATTGGAAATGTGCAGCCATAAGCGTATTTCAGTAAGCGTATATTTAGGCGTAGATCAGTGAACCTTCAAGTACTGATTCTTTATTAGTACAATTGTAGAAATACAATTTAGTTTATAGTTTTACAACAAACTGCGAAATGATCCGCCGGGTGAACGTGACACCATGAAACCTCTTTTGGACAGCGTTTTCCATCAGTGCCAAGTCCGCAATAAATTTCGTTTCCATTTTCATCCTTGTAAGGTTCCTCCCCATGACATTTCTCAAGTGCCTTTTCTCCCATCACTTGATAAGAATCACCAAAAAGAGCAACAAGTACCAGAATCATTGCTAACCAGAGTAAGGACTTCATGTCAATGGGATTATAAAAGTTCAAAGAGTGGACTGATGAATATCCTTGGATACAACTCAACTGAAGTCAATCCAAATAAAACAGGATTATTTTGTTACTTTGCACACGATGGAATGGCCTTCATTAATCAGATTTGTGACAGGACATGAAAACAATAGAAATTATCAATGCTTATCAACTCATGGGTTTCACAACATGGTTCGTTACTTCGAAAAAGAAGAACTCAAGGACTGGTAATCTGCAACACGAAAAAATCTCCTATTATTCGTTGAAAAGAACATGGACATTTAAAGCTGGAAGGATTTCAATAGCAAAGTGAATAGAAAATGAATGAGACTCAAGAAAGCATCTTCAAAAAAGCCTTCTTTAGTTCATGGTTACCTTGAATTTAAAATTCGTTTTTAGCTTGAAAAATAATAGAATTAAAATTAAGAAAAATTCACGGATGCAGGCAAACCTTTGAAGCTTTTCGTCAGTCACGAAATCCTGATGTGAGAATGGAAAGGAAACCAAGT